>PVKE010010722.1:0-41849 GCA_004027555.1 Craseonycteris thonglongyai | reverse complement strand
GAGGATCGAATCCCGGCTCCGGCCCAGGCAGGACCCACATGCTGAACTGGGGAGTTCCCACAGTTCGGTTCTCTAACTGTCTCTGTCTCTGTCTCTCTCTCTATCTGTCAAAAGTAAAATAGAAATAAATATGCACTGAAGACAAAAAGATAATTTCTCTCTATAAATGTGAAAAGATAAAAAAAAAAAAAAAAAAATGTCTCTTTACCATCTTTCCCATCTCAGTAAATGGTAACTCCATTCTTCTATTTGCTCAGAAATTTCTTCTATACCCCACATTTGATCCATCAACAAATTCTACTGGCTCAAAACTCAAAATATACTCAGAATCTGGCCACCTCTCACCACTTAACTGCCAGGAACCAGCCTGGGTGAACCAAGTCCCTAAGTTCGAGTGGTGGGAATTAAAGACAGAGAAAATTATCTGCCGACTGTCCTCAATAGGAGCAGCCCTGAATAGCTTTACTAGTTATCTTTTATAGTATACATGTACTTCATCACAAGGAAATATCAGACATTGTTTATCTCAGCTAAGCCTAGTCCAAGGACATCTTTATCTCAAGCACAGAGCCATTTCTTTGTAAGCCTTTTTTATTTCTTGCTTTCTGGAACACTATGTTGCAAATTGTCAGCCCTCAAGCCTTCATGCAAAGCTGCACATCTACATCTAGTTTCTATCCCTTGAGGGAGGTTGTGGGGGATGGGGGTGGGGGTGGGGGGCTTAGGCCCTGCCATCAAAGCCCCCAGAGAGTCTTCCCTGTCAAGCACATGACCGGCTCCCAACACTTAACCACTCCCATCTAGTAAAAGCTATCATTATGACTCATCTGAACTAAGAGAACAGGCTTTTAACTGATCTCCCTGATTTGATATTCATTCCCTTCAATCTGTTCCTATCACAATAAGCAAAGTGCAAAGTGATCCAATTAAAAAAGTAAATCAGATCAAGTTCCTCCTCTGCTCAAAACCCTTCAAGGTTTCTCATCTCACTTAAGAGTTAAAGGGGAAGCTGGGATGGCTCAGTGGGTTAATCGCTCACTTTGCAGCCCCGGGGACTGAGGATCGAATCCCAGCCCGGGCCCGTGTGGACCCATGTGCTGAACTGGGGAGTGCCTTCAGTTCGGTTCTCACCAGGGTGAGACCCTGGCCCAGTTCCTGCCCTGTGCAGCCCTGCACCTACCTGTGGAATGAAATTATGTGGAAAAGCTGATGATGTGCAACTATGGAGACTGCTCTGGGCCCTCCCCACTCTCTGTGTCTCTGTATCTCTCCCTGTCAAAAACAATACAAATAAATCTTAAAAAAAAAATTTTTTAAAAGTTAAAGGCAAGTCCTTTCAAAGGCCTAGAAAGCCTTATATAACTAGTGCCTCATTTCCTCTCTCATCTCAATTCCTACTACTCTTCCCCTAGCCCATTCCACTTCAGTCATATTGATTCTTTGCTAGTCTTCAAACATGCCCGATATACTCTCTTTGTGTCTGCTGTTTCTTCTACTTGAAATCTTCTTCTCCAGATAGTTTTCATGGCTTATTCCTTCATGTCTTAATTACATGATAGTTCAGTAAGGCCTTTCCTAGCCACCAAATATCAGGCCCATTCTGCCCCATCATCCCTCAAACATTCTTCTATCATTCCTGATTTTTCTTTAACAGTTTTCACTTTCTTACATACTCTAAATTCTATTTATCAATCTCCCAGTGATTATCTCCCCTAAACTATCTCTAATGTAAGCTAAAGGAGACCAAGGATATTACTCATTTTTGTCTCTTTTACTCACTGGTATCCCCAGCAATAAGAATATCATTCTTTCACTCAAGGTACACATAGACTTAATGCCTATAACAGTATTCTTTGGAGGGGAGAAGGAGCAGGGAAGCAGGCCCATGCTCCTTTAGTTATATCTCAGGTCCAGACTTGAAGAAAATAAAGAGCAGAAGCTGAAAAGGCACATCCTACTGGAGACTGGCTCCTTTAATAAGCTTTCTTATTAAGTCCTACCAGTAACCTCTGCTTACTTTGGTCAAAAATGCTTCATATGGCCACCTCCAGCTTCACTGGCAATAAGGAAAGCTGAGTAATTTAAATTGGTCATATTGCCACTCTGAACAACAGGGTCTGTTCATAAAGAAAAATGGATATTGTCAAGTAACTAGCAATGCCTTCCATATATGTTATCTCTTGATTTAATCATTACTTATTTATTTCCTATGATCATGAATCAAGGTTTAATTTTCTGATATCCTATTATCTTTTATTAATAATCATTACTGATAATAGTAATAATAACAATTATAGTGATGCCTTGGAATTCGAACTTAATCCATCCCAGAACACTGTTCGAGTTCCAAACATATGAGTTTCAAGACGAGTGGGCATTCAGATAAAGCTATGGGCTGTGCAGTCAATACGTCTCATGCAAACAACGTGTTGGCATTAGGATTCCAAAGTAGTGTTTGGATTCCAAGGCAAAATTTGCTTGATATTTTTCATTTGGATTCCAAGTTTTTCGAGTTTTGGGGCGTTCGGATTCCAAGGTATCACTGTATTATTAATTGTCCTATATCAGATCAGATGTCTGATCCATCAGTTCCTTTTCTTCCCTCCCTCCTACATCCCTAGTAGTATTTTTTGTCTCTTGCCCCTTTTTGGACTAGTTGCTCTCTAGGCCTAAAGCAGAGTTATCATTCTTAAGATTTCTCTTCACTTCTTTCCTATATGAGATCCTCTGTGTTTCCTGGATCCTAAGAACTTTGTTTCTTGGTTTATTGTGTTGCTTAGTGCAGTGCATCTTCCAATAACTTTGAGAAAAGTGCATGTCAGGTAAATTTTGTTGAGAGCAAACAAGTCTGAAAATGTCCTTGTTTGAATGACAGTGTAGAATTCTATATATAGAATTCTAGGCTAAAATCACTCCCCTTCAGAATTCTGAAGTATCATTCAACTGTCTTCTAACTCCTTGTGTTGCTATTGGGAAGTCTGATATAAGTCTTATTCCCATTCCTTTGTATGTATCTTGTTGTTTTTCTTTTTTATTCTGAAAGCTTTGGAGATATTCTCTTTATCTTTGGTTTTCTAAAATTTACAAAATATGCCTTGATATTGGTCTTTTTTCAATCATTGGGTTCTTCAAATTAGAAACAAGAATCCTCTGGGTCTGGAAAATTTTCTTATTTTTTTTCTTCCCTTCTGTTTTCTATTGTTAGTTATTATAGATATTGGATCTTCTGGCCTGGTACTCAATTTTCTTATCTTCTTTCACCAATCGTTCACTACTATGTCTTTTTGTCATTCTATTCTGCTATATTATAGGGATATTTTAACTTTTCTAATTCTTCTATTAATTTTTCTATTTATACTGTTAATTCATAATTCCCAAGAGCTCCTTTCCTTTTCCCTCATTACTCATTTTTTTTAAGATTTATTGTTTTCTGAGAGAAGGTGAGAGAGAGAGAGAGAGAGAGAGAGAGAGAGAGAGGCAGGCCGGCCCAGGGCAGTCTCCACAGTTGTACATCATCAGTTGTGACATAGTGTCATTCCACACAGGTGGACATGGGGCTGCACAGGGTGAAAACTGAACTGGGGTCCTCCTGCTTGGGAGGTGAAAATCTTTGCCACCATAGGTGGTTACCAGTTGAGCCTCAGTTCAGCAGCACATGGGCTTTGCATAGGCTGGGCCTGGGATTCAATCCTGGGACCTTGAGGTGCAAAGCAAGTGCTCAACCTGCTGAACTATCCCAGCAATCCCTGATTACTAATTTATTTTAAATAGCATTACTTCTTACTTCATGGATGCAATATATCCTCTTATCTCTTTGAATTTAAGTTGTTCATTGCATTGTCTTTGATATTTTTTCCTTTCTGTTTGTTTTAGCCTCAGATTCATAGATCTCAGATTTACAGATGGAGAATTTACTTGAAAGTATCATGATCTCTGGCTCATTGGTTATATTTAAAAGTGAGCCTCTAAAAATTGACTGGCAGGCAGTATGGTGTGCATCAGCAGGCCTGTTAACTTAGTCTTCACTGTAAGGAGACTGGTTGGCACATTTACCATTTCAACGGGAACTAACAAATGTATCAGCATCAATAGCAGCAGTCCCCAACCTTTTTGGCACCAGGGACCAGTTTTGTGGAAGACAATTTTTCCATGGAAGGGGTTGGGAGCATTCAGGAGGGATGCATATGTGCAGTTCACAATAGGGTTCTTGCTTCTGTGAGAATCTAATGCCAAGGCTGATCTGACAGGAGGCGGAGCTCAGGCAGTAATGCAAGTGATGGAGTAGCTGTAAATACAGATGAAAATTTGCTTGCTTGCCTACAACTCATCTCCTGCTGTGTGGTCCGTTTAACAGGCCACTCGTCCGTGGCCCAGGGGCTGGGGAACCCTGATCTATAGGCTTCGCTCTGGAAGAAATAATCAACTGTTTCAGACAAGTGTCCTCCAAACAAGTTACTCAGAGACATTAGCCTAACTGCTGGAGTGAGGAAGATCTCACCATTCCAGATATAGACTCCTACCTAATCCCCTTATTTTCATCTAGCCACCTCACTCCTACTCTATATTTGTGCTTATCATCTTCAAGTCCAGAAGCCCTCTAGGCTGGTGTTTACAGAAAATATTTAACCCAAATAATTTGTTCTTAATACAAACTAACCCTGGTTTTCATGTTTTATCCTATATCCCATGTACAGGTTAATCTCAATTCTTTCTCTATACTCTTACTATCTTTTTACTCAGTGTCATATAACTTAACACTCATTAATTTCCTAGTGATTTTATATGTCTATTTTCCTTACCTAAGTATATGCTGGGGACTAAGCCCATATGGTACATTTCCTCAGTGCTTCCCATAATGGTAGCTGTCAATAATTCACATGTGATTGGTTTTATATAAATAATATACTATTACAGGAAATCAAATTGATTTTCACATAATTTTATTAAAGAAAGAATCAGGTAATGATCCATTCTATAATTGAGGAAGCTATGATTCAATGAGTTTCATAGGGTCACAATTTATCTGTGATAGGCTTGAAAAATAATTTATATTTTTACATAGCCTGTCAAGTAATAAACTATAAGGATTTAAAAAGGAAATTATCACCCATCTTAGTGATAATACTGCTTTTAACTAATTATGAAATACTCTGCAACTATGAATGTGACTTAAAGCACAATAATTTAAGAAATTAAAAAATTTCACCATAGAATACAATTTGTGTCTTAATATTGAAGCTATTATTCCCTAAGAATAGTTTGTAAAATGGTTTAAGAAATTCAAAGCAAGAAATTATTAAACACTTTCTCATAATGAAATCATTTTGGGAGACCAAAAAAAAGAGAGTGAAATATGTTTGACAGCTAGTAAAACTAAAACTCTAAATTACATCTCAAACTTTTAATGTATTTTAAACTAGGAATAGGCATAGTCTGAAAAACCAACTTCAAAAGACAATTTTCATACAGAATATATGTATACCAGTAGGTAAGTCTTGATTTATAAACTGTTCAGAATTTACATGTGGAGAGAATTATTTTTTAAATGATACAATTTATAGGTCATTACATCAATAATATGAACGAAACTCTGGTAATGATGGCAACCTATAAAAACTCATTATTTAACAAAGGGAAAAATAGAAGCTCAGATTGCATCCTCAAAAATCCTTTATATTGCTGTAGTTGTCTTGCTAATTTCTAAACAATTGGATTTTTTGGAGAAAGAAGACTCCCTTAAGAAGAAGACAACCAAGATAAATTACATAAATCCTAAATTTGCCATAGGGGTAGGAGGGGTGGTGGTGGTGGTAAAAGATTTACATTATTTGAGGTGAGGCCACAGTTAAAGGCTGAGAGTTCAATTATGTTAGCACCAGGACTCTGAGGAACTTTTTCACACCTTTTCTAAGAGTTATGTTGTAGCCAATTGCTCCCATTTTAGGGTTAAATATATGGGGTAAATTACTTAAAGAAATTTTGGCACATGTTATCCTGAGCTACCACACTGGGTGGCGCACAAAAGAGGGACCTAAGGGAGCCTGTGGAGGCGATGTACTTATTTTGCAACTATGATGAGTTAAGGAGATCCTTCTAAACATTTAACTTAGCAAAAGATTTTTAATCTACTGTGATAATAAATATCTTTAGAAAAACAGACATACATATATTTTTAGAAGGTCTAGCTAACAGTCTTATTTAGAAACTGAGGAAGTGGACAGATAAGAGGTCTCTCAAAGGCCCAAAGGATGTGGGGACTAACCCAAACATGTGGGCAGGGTGGAGGTCAAATTATCTTGTTAAAATATATCACATCAAGAATGTGCTGGTAGCAAAAGATCTATTTTAAGAATATCTTAATCAATCATAGAAATAAAGCACAAAATATGACAGAACATAAAATATAAGTTCCACTGAAAATGTTAAAAGCAGACTCACTATTACAACAGCCTAAGAAACCAGTATGGTCAGGTTGAAATAATTACAAAAGTAATTTTGTATATATTTTATCATGCAAATTCCTTTTCTGAGTTGAATAAATTCAATAGTAAGGAATATCTCTCTCCATACACCCCCACACATACACAAACTGGCTTATTAAATTGAAATCCAATATAGTCTATTTAAAAAGGATTGACTATTGGGATGTTCCCCTGCATATTTTAAGAGGCCTGACATGTTCCAACTTACCCTGAGTGATGGTAAGGGTGGAGGCCATGAGACACACCTCATACTATAGGTGGTAGGCATGCCCTCCAGTCAAATAATTCGGAGCTTGCTTTTAAGGTGAGTAATGGCATTGAGAAGTACAATTTGAGCTGTACTAAGTTTAAAACTTTCTAGAACATATTTTGTATTTAAGTTTTAAAGTCTGACTAAAACTTTAATGAAAACAAATTATATGACTTTTTATACAATCCTGTTTTGAATAATATCCTAAATTAAGATTGTTTCTAATTATGAAAAATTTTAAACTGTAGATTTATTGATAGAGTCATGGGTCTAAACTTCAAACAACAGTAGTTAGACCTAAAATAGCACCTTAAATAAGAATTTAAATTGATATAGAATATTCAATTCTATAAAACAGTTATAATTATTCGTACTGACATAACTTCAATACATGATATAACACGTAAGAACAGAATATGACTAATGATTCTTTTTATCCAAAGGCAAGTAAAATTTTTCCAGGCAAAAAAATTTGTAAAGCCTATTAGCAAAAATGAGGCATTTGTCTATTATTCTGTGGTCAATGGACACTAATTATTATTATTGTGTCCTAAACATAGATTCATTCAACATGTAGCTCCTTGTCTAGGCCCTAATAGTGCTGTCCAATAGAACTTTCTGTAATGGAAATGTTCTGTAGCGATACTGTCCATATGATAACATGTGGCTACTGAGCACTCAAAACACAGGTAGTGCAACTGAGGAACTAAATTTTTATTTAATTAGTTTAATTTTATATTTAAATAGCCACTGGTGACTATATTAAACAGTGCAGCTTAGAGGACTCAAAAAATAAGAGCAGGGATGCCGGGATGGCTCGGCAGGTTGAGCACTTGTCTTGCAGCCCCGGGGTTTGAGGATCGAATCTTGGCCCCAACCTGTGCAGACCCATATGCTGAACTGGGGTGTGCCCCCAGTTTGGTGCTCACTAGGGTGGGCTTCCTACGTGGAAGGCCCCCAGCCTGGTTCCCGCCCTGCACAGCCCAGTGTCCACCTGTGCAATGAAACTATGTAGAAAACTAATGACATACAACTGTGGAGATTGCTCTGGGTCCTCCCCCTTCTCTCTGTTTCTCTCTCTCTCTCTGCCAAAAACAATAAAAATAAATCTTTACAAAAAAAAAGAAAGAGCAAATGTCTTGTTATCTAACTCTAGTCTGCTTGTTGATTTCTACAAGCACAGCATTCCCAAATGCTTACTAGAGTGGTGTACCAAAAACCCTTCTGTCCTATGGTCTTATCTTCATTAAAAATTATGATTAAATCTATTCTAGTAAATATCTAAAACAACATTCTGACAAATCCAAACAAAAAAATACCATCTGAAAAGATTTTTATTAGTGTTTATAGTGTGTCAGTACAAATATACTGATTAATGAAGTAGCCTGGTGGCCTGTGTCAATCTTTCTAATGTTAGTTCTTGAAAGACTAGAATTCAAACTATGAAATATCTACTCCTAAAATGTTTTTGTCCATTACCTATCATAACACAAGAATACCAATTACTGCATAGTTTTCAGCTTCATCGGTTAAACATTGCAAAAGCATGTCAAATTATTTTACCTGACAGACATATTTGTTCTTCCATTTGCTCAGCACACACTGACTATTTTGCATCAGCTCCTGAAAGAAACAGAAAAAGAGAGAGTGTAGTTGGCTATACACATTGTTGTTATCAGTTAAAGTGCTACTGATTTGCAAGCAAAAAAAAGATCAGCATGCCACACAAAGATGCAACTGTTTTGGAACTCCTCACTGGACAAAAGCAAAGCTATCATCACCAGGAGAGTTGATCCTTTATGAAAATTAAAGTTGTTGAAAGATGTTTTACAACAGATTTGTTTGCTACCAGTTTTGAAAGTTTTGGAAAGATACCTCCAACTCCTTGAGTGAGTCTCGAAGTTTTTCTGGGCGTCTATTTTTGAGTGTCCATGGATAATTTCGTGCTGGCAAATAAAACATGTACTATAGTTAGTTAAACATAATTTTAAAAGAAAACTCTACTCGCAGCATGCCTTGGAAGACTAAAATAAAACACCTCCTTAATTGAGAGGAAGTAGGCTTCATTTCCATCATCAAATGACAGCTATTTGAAAGGCTTTGTCATAGGAACAGAATTTTTACCACAAAACAATCTCCTTAATCATAATTTTATGATGACAACCAACAAGGCAAAGAGAGAATCCCTGGGAAAGTGTCTTTGGTCTGTGAACATGACAAATTTTATTTTCTTAAAATGGGTAAAACAATAATGTAGGCATAGTGCCAAAAAAAAAAAAAAATCAGAATTTAAGTATGATATACTTACTTTAAACACATTAAATAATACAAATACGGCTCATTAAGAAAGCTTATGTTCAGATAAGCATATAAAAACTGGATAGAGAGTGTAATGGTCTAAGTTAGAAAAGCCTAACAAATATAATTCTAATTCATATGTTTATATACCTAAACAATGGGGATTTGTAAGAAATTTAAAAGGAATAACATTTTCTATTTGTGCAGAAAGCATAAAATATATTTATGTTTTAAACTGAATCTTCAGGAATATTAAAATTCCAGTTTTATAATTCCAAAAATATATAAAGTAAACTTACATTCTGCCAGCTTCTGCTTTTCTTCTAAGTTACCATGCTCTGTCACTGTGTTGGAGGGGAGTTTTAAAGAAGAAAAAAATGTGGAAATTATTATTTTATTTTGTATTTTTAAATGCACATATATTATGTATTACTACACATATTATTGAGAATAGTAGATTATGCTAAACATTTTTAAAGGCAGTTGAAAAAAATACCATAGTTTTGACGTTTCATTTCATAGAGGTATTTCCTAACTTTTATAGTGAAAGGGCTTATGTAGCACAACAGGTGGGCCAATATCCTGGGCTTGCAATCTCATCAGATAGGGAAGGGAACTGCAATAGAGCCCTGAACAGACGCTATTTCAGTCTGTCATCAGAACCATGAAGTCAGCCTATTAACCACAAAGGTAAGCACACAGGATGCCACACAAACCCCACTTCAACAGAGACCAAAACAGGAAGTAACTTTAGCTAGGAAGACCTTTTGGCCCATCATGAAACTTCTGGGATTAACAGGATTAATCAGATAAAGAAAATTGATCATTCACTCAGAAATGCCTATTTCAGGTATCAGGTGAGCATCCAGGAGGCCAGCATCAGTGGGACCTATGCATTAACAATGCCCTCTACTGGGACACTGATAAATAAACGTGAATAGACTGTCCATTTATCAGTCTGATCAGCAGTAAAATGAAAATTTTCATGTTCTTCTACAGCATTTTCTCAATATTGGTTTATGTTATATAGGATATCAACCTCAGCATTTTTTTAAAGACCTAAAGTGACTTTTCTTGAAATTCTACAATTTATGTAAAGCTTATAAAAACAGTTTGCAATGGTTAGAATTATATAGTTTAGTATATTTAGTTTATAAAAATTAGTTGAGTAGAGTAGATAGTTTACCTGGTGGATCTTTCTTATCATAATACTGGTATATCCCAATATCTCTATCTATAGAAAGGAAGAAATAACATTAGATTATGGTAAAAATTTATGGAGAATAAGAAATGAAACCATAGTATATGGCACAGTGGGAGTGTAGGGCAGGGAGGAGGGCTGAAACAGTTTCTTCATGTTACTAGAAATAAAATAGTTCAAAAGTAGTTAAACCTATATAGGTTCATCTATTCTAGGGATATGCAGGAATTGGAAAGTTTATCAGTCTAATTAGAAAAGATTTACACAAAATTAGAATGGCATGAGGACAGTAGTAGTAAAGAAATGAAATCAAGGAAGACAACCTTTTCTCTTTAGCACTTCCTCTGGTATTTTTCAGGGTGCTACCAAAAGAATTGCAACTAAGCAATGCCAAATGAAATCAATGGATGGAAAAAAATGCCCTAACTGTTGGATTCTGAACTGCGGCTTTCTTTTCTACTTAGCTCAAATCTAGTATGGTATTTGGTGGGGAATTTGCAGGAAAGAAAGGGAGGGTTAGCGTAAGGTATGGATAAATTATGTGATATTGTTTAGACTCAAAAAATCCTCCAAATATGGATTCAAATTTGAACCTATTCAAATTCGGATGTTCTTTTGGGACTACAAAGAAGCAAAGCTAGGTTTTATAGATAGTGAAAGTGATTTAATCAAGGAATCTGTTTTTGCAATTTAATTACAGAAGAACAAAATAACTGTATTTCTTCCTATCTGTGAATTGTGAAATATTTCTATCCTTGAAGTCACATTTGATTCCTTCCATGCAATATAATTCTAGTTACTAACAAAAGGACACTCAACTGTTTATAAAGAAGTGGAAGCAGTACAGGCTGCCCCCTAGTGACTGACTGCTCTAAACTTTTTCAAATTAAAGGATGAAACCAGCTACAATTAACTTTTCAAATATAGTTTTCAAAATAGTCAATCATGTACATACTGAAACTCTATTTTTATTCATCATGCTATTAATTTGGACATATAATTTTAAATAATATAGTTTGTTTTTATCAGATTGAAAATATTGATAAGATTGAAAATATTGATTAAAAAGGGACTGGGAAAGGTCATGAGTAGGCCTCCTAAGATACTCATATTTTATGGCTTGACCTGTGGTGATTTTAAGGGTGTGTTCAGTTTTTTTTTTTTTTTTTTTTTTTTTTTTTTTTTTTTTTTTTTTTTTTTTTTTTTTTTTTTTTTTTTTATCTTTTCACATTTATAGAGAGAAATTATCTTTTTGTCTTCAGTGCATAGTTATTTCCATTTTACTTTTTGACAGATAGAGAGAGAGACAGAGACAGAGACAGCTAGAGAACCGAACTGTGGGAACTCCCCAGTTCAGCACGTGGGTCCCGCCTGGGCCGGAGCCGGGACTCGATCCCCGGTCCTCATGGCCTCAAAGCGAGCGCTCAACCCGCTGAGCCGTCCCGGCTTTCCCTGTGTTCAGTTTTTGATAGTTTAAAACATGCCCTTATAGTTTTTACACTTTTTAATACCTATGTCATAATTTAGTAAAAAGGTTTATTTTTAATCTAAAACCATAGGCATTATATATACTATATTATAATATTCCATCATTCCATGCATCCAATATTTACAACTCTAGTTTAGTACTATGACCATCATAAGGGGTCCTGAATTCTGTGCACAAGTCTGAACTACTGCATCTGGCATGGAGTGGGGCTATCGAAACCCAAAGAAGACCAGGAGGTGTCCACATAAGGAGTCTTACCCCACATGGAATGTCAGAGCCTAAGCTGGATGAGGAAGGTGTCTATGCAGACAGTTGGCCTGACATGGTGTGGTAGGGCTAGGGAAGGGAAAGTATAAGAACCTGGAAAATCTGCAGTGCCAGAAAGAATGGAAGTGCTCAAATATTGACATGAATATGTTACAAAAATACAGAAGTCAGCTAGAAAAAGGTCCCACTGTCCACATCAAGAAAAAACTTCTAGGCATTCAAAGAGGAACTAATACGTATCCTCCTCAAACTTTTCCAAAAAATTGAAGAGGTAATACCTCTCAACTCATTCTATGAGGCCAACATTACCCTACTACCAAAACCTGGCAAGGATGTCACAAAAAAAGAAAACTATAGACCAATATCTCTGATGAACACCAATGCAAAAATCCTAAACAAAATACTAGCAAATAGAATACAACAATGCATTAAAAAGAGTATACATCATGATCAAGGAGGCTTCATCCCAGGGGCACAAGGATGGTTCAACATATGCAAATTGATCAATGTGATTCACCACATAAACAAAATAAAAGATAAAAACCATATGATTATATCAATTGATGCAGAAAAAGCATTCGACAAGATACAACATACATTTATGATCAAAACACTTAATAAAATGGGTATAGAAGGAAAGTACCTCAATATAATAAAGGCCATAGATGACAAACCCTCAGTGAATGTCATACTGAATGGGAAAAAACTGAAACCTTTTCTTCTAAAATCAAGAATGAGACAGGGATGTCCCCTGTCACCACTGCTATTCAACATAGTGCTGGAAGTTCTAGCCAGAGCCATTAGGCAGGAAAAAAACAAAAGGCATCCTAATTGGAAATGAAGAAGTTAAACTGTCACTTTTTGCAGACAATATGATCCTTCATATAGAAAACCCTAGAGACTCTACCAGAAAATTGTTAGAAATAATAAATGAATACAGTAAAGTTGCAGGATACAAAATCAAGGTACAAAAATCTACAGCATTTTTATACAAACAATGAAACTTCAGAAAAAGAAATGAGAAAAATGATACCGTTTGTGATCAAAACAAAGAGAATAAAATACTTAGGAATAAACTTAACAAAGAATGTGAAGGACTTATAAATGGAAAACTATAAGACGCTATTAAAAGAAATTGAAAAAGATACAAAGAAATGGAAGGATATTCCATGTTCATGGATTGGGAGGATCAACATAGTTAAAATGGCCATATGGTACCCAAAGCAATACATAGATTCAGTGCAATTCCCATCAAAATCCCACATTCTTTCAAGAAATAAGAAAAAATTATCATATTCATATAGAACTACAAAGGCCCCAAATCACAAAGCAATCCTCCAAATAAATAAATAAATAAATAAATAAATAAATAAATAAAACAAATAATAATAATACTACTAAGGCTGGAGGCATTACGCTCCCTGACTTCAGTCTATACTACAAAGCGTCAATAATCAAAATAGCTTGGTATTGGCAGAGCAATAGACATACAGACCAATGGAACAGAACTGAAAACCCAGAAATAAACCCACAAATATATAAACAGATACTCTTTGACAAAGTAGCAAAAAATATACAATGGGGAAAAGAAAGCCTCTTCAGTAAATGGTGCTGGGAAAATTGGAAAAACACATGCAAAAGAATGAATCTGGACCATGAACTGTCACAATATACCAAAATTAACTCAAAGTGGATTAAGGACTTGCACATAAGATCTGAAAAAATAAAGTGCATGGAAGAAGGCATTGGTACTAAGCTTATAGACCTTGGGCTCAGAGAGCATTTTATGAACTTGCCCCCAAAGGCAAGGGAAGTAAAAGCAAAAATAAATAAATAGGACTATATCAAACTAAAAAGCTTCTACACAGCAAAGGAAACTGTCAACAAAGTATAAAGGAAACCAACTGAATGGAAGAAAATATTTGCAAATAATGTTTCTGATAAGGGGCTAATATCTAAAGTATATAAAAACTCATACAATCAACAACAAAATAAATGATCCAATTAAAATATGGGCAGAAGACCTAAACAAACACTTTTCCCATGAAGACATAAAAACAGCCAACAGATACATGAAAAAATGCTCCACATCACTAGCAATTAGGGAAATGCAAATGAAAACCACAATGAGATACTGCCTCACACCTGTTAGAATGGCTATAATCAACAAGACAAGGAATAACAAGTGCTGAAGAGGCTGTGGAGAAAAAGCAACCCTCATACACTGCTGGTGGGAATGCAAATTGGTATAACCACTGTGGAAGGCAGTGTGGATATTCCTCAAAAATTTATGAATGGAATTGCCATATGACCCAGCAATCCCTCTACTGGGTATCTACCCAAAAAACCTGAAAACCTTAATCCACAAAAATATATGTACCCCAATGTTCATCGCAGCACTCTTCATGGTGGCCAAGTCGTGGAATCAACCAAAGTGTCCTCTGATAGATGACTGGATAAAGATGTGGTACATTTATACAATGGAATACTACTCAGCGATAAGAAAAGATGAAAGACAGCAATTTGTGACAACATGGACGAACCTTGAAAACATTAAGCAAAATAAGTCAGACTAAAAGAATCAAGAAACATATGGCCTCACTTATAGATAGAATATAAAACTGAAAGTAACAAAAAAACAAAAACTCATGGACACGGTCAATAGTTTAGTGGTTACATGAGGGTAAGAGAGGAGGTGGGTGGGAGAGCTAGGGGGCGGGGGGAGGAGTAAGGAGAGGAATCAAATATAGGGTGATGGAAAGAGAGCTGATTATGGGTGATGAGCACATAATGCGATGTATAGACAATGTAATGTAGAATTGTACTCCTGGAAACAATGTAATTGTTATCAATCAATGTCACCCCAATAAATTTAACAATTAAAAAAAAAAAGAAAAAAGTTAAACATCAAAGTAATGACACTAATAAATTAAAGCCATTGAATAAAATAGGAAACCTGAGCTCAAAGGAATAAAATAAATAATATATTTAAAGTTTAATGAGGAAGAGGATATTTACATAATTTCAAGATGCCTCCCTACGAAATACTAAGCAATTCCAAAGGAGAAAGTCACTTTGCAGCGGAGAAACCTAGAAGACACCACCTTATCAAGTGATCAACACAAAAAGTACACAAATTGAAGTTGTGCACTAACTGATAGAGAACACAGCATTACTTCTAGATATTCCCACTAACCATACATAATCTGAACCTGTGACAAAACTTCAAATATATTCAACTTTAGAAACATCCTACAAAAAAATTGATGTAAAATCTTCAAAAGTAAAGCTATAAAAGTTTAAAACTAAATAAATAAAAATTAAAAACTAAAAAGATAAGATGTGCTCCAGAATGAAAGTGACTAAAGAGATATGATGACTAAATGCAATATGTGATTCTGAACAAGATCTCTTGCTTAAAAAGGACATTAGTGAGACAATTTGGTCATTAGTGAGACAATGGTGAAACTCTGAGTACTAGATGGTGGTACTACTATTATTGTTAATTTCCTGATTTCGAAGGTTGCAGAGTAGTGATGCAGGGCAATAACCTTTCTGTAGGAAACACACGAATGCATTTGAGAATGGTGAGGCATGAGATCCAGAACTTAATCTCAAATGGGTCAAGAAATAAAGTTCTCTGTACAGAAAAGTTTTCAGGGTTTGCAACTGTTTCAAATTAAAATGACTATTATGAAAAAAAAAAAAAAGAAATTAGAGTTGTTGAGGATATACAGGAAAGGGAACTTTTATGCACTGTTGGTAAATATAATTGTGCAGCCGCTATGGAAAACAGTACAGAGGTTCCTCAAAAAATTAAAAATTAGAACTACCATATATGATCAAGCAATACTAAGAAAAAGAAAACACTAATTTGAAAAGATATCTGCACCCTTGTGTTAAATGCATCATTATTTATAACAGTCAAGATACAGAAACAAACTTGGTGTCCAACAACTAATGAATGAAAAAGGAAATATGGCAGATACACAGAATGGAATATTACTTACCTATAAAAAAAGGAAATACTGGCATTGTGATGACATACTGGACCATGAAGGGCATTATGTTAAGTGAAGATAAAGACAAAGACAAATACCACATAGTTGCACTTCTATGTGGAATTTTTTTTTAAAGATTTATTTTATTGTTTTTGACAGAGAGAGAGAGAGAGAGAGAGAGAAGGGGGAGAGGCCAGAGAAGTCTCCAAAGTTGTATTCATCAGTTTTTGACATAGTTTCATTCCAGAGGTGAGGACAGGCTGTGCATGGCAGGAACTGTGTAGGGGGTCTCCTGCATGGGAGGTGCACCCCCGCAAGCCAGGAGCCTCCCACATGAGAGGAATGCCCTGGAACCGAACCAAGGGTCTCCCACATAGGAAGCTTGCCCCATTGGGGACTGAACTGGGGTGGGAAGCACACCCCAGTTCTGCATAGGGGTCTGCACGGGCCAGCGCTGGGACTGGGACTGGGACTTGATCCTCAGACCTGGGGCTGCAATGCAAGTACTCAATCCACTGAGCCATCCTGGCTTCCCTATATGTGGAATTTGAAAGAAAAAAAAGAAAAAGCTCACAGATAGAGAAAACAGATTGGTGAGGAGGAGAAGTAGGTGAAATGAGTGAATGGTACAAACTTACAGTTACAAAATAAATAAAGTGAAGCCGGGATGGCTCAGTGGGTGATTCCCTGAGACCCCACCATACTCAACTTGAGGGCCTACCTAAGCTGCTTGCAGTGACTTCTCCATACAAATGGCCTGTCTTGGCTCATGCTGTAGACTTCCCTAAAATCTCCCAAAGGTACACAGACCCCAAATAAGTAGTATCAGGCCTCTGTGTGCCTTTTGCTAGGCAGTCCCAAGCCTGGCACAAGTAGCAACCATCTGAAGATCACTTTGTAGTTAGTACCAATGGCCCCAGGCAGGGCACAGGCAACAACTGACCTTGGCCTGTACCTAAGTATCTGCCAAGAGGCCTCAGAACCAACACACTCAGTGGCCAGCTTCAGACTACACCAGAGCACTATCCAACCATCTCCACAAAAAACACACCCAAAGGCCAGACTGGGCAGGCACCAGAGCCCCACTAAAGCGAATCATGCTTTGTAGTATCAGCCACTGTACAACAGTTCCTCCAGTGTAGTCACAGCCAGTCCTCACAACCGATCAGAATGAGGGTCAGTCCCTCCCACTGATGCTCAAAGGGCAACCAAGGCTCAACTACAACAGGAGAGCACATATAACCCACACAAGAGACACACCTGGAGCTCAGGTAACCAGGGAGACTGCGACACTGGGCCACACAGGACACCTATTACATGAGGCAACTCTACCAAGACCAGGAGATGTAGCAGCTCTCCCTACCTAACAAACAGAGAGGCAGACAAAATGGGGAGACAAAGAAACATGTCCCACCTTAAAGAACAGAACAAAGCTCCAGAAAATTAACTGACAAAATGGAGACAAGCCATCTACTTACGAGTTGCAGAGTTCAAAAACACTGGTTATAAAGATGCTCAATAATCTCAATGAGAACTTCAACAGAGATAGAAAACAAAAAAGGAGATAGAAAACATAAAAAGAACCAGTCAGAAATAAAAAAGATATAATAACTAAAATAAAGAATACAGAAGGAATCAACAGATTAGATAAAGCAGAGGATCATAAGCAATTTGGAAGAAAAGGTAGCAGAAAACACTCAATTAGAACAACAGGGGAAGCCGGGATGGCTCAGTGGGTTAGGCGCTCACTTTGCAGCGCCGGGGACCGAGGATCAAATCCCGGCCCCGGCCTGTGCGGACCCATGTGCTGAACTGGGAGCTCCCCCAGTTCAGTTCGCTCCCTGTCTATCTCTCTCTCTCTCTCTCTCTCAAAATAAATAAATAAATAAACAAATAAATAAATAAATAAAATATATAGAACAACAGAAAGAAAAAAGAATCCAAAAAAAAAAAATGAGGATAATTTAAGAGGCCTTTGGGACAACATCAAGCACATCAATATTTGCATCATAGGAATACCAGGAGAAGAGACAGAGCAAGAAATTGAAAAATTATTTGAAGAAAAATGATGGAAAATTGCCCAAACTTGCGAAGGAAATAGACAAATAATCCCAGGTAGCACAGGGTTCTAAATAATTTGAACCCAAAAAGGCCTACACCAAGACACAGCATAATTAAAAAGCCAAAAATTAAAGTCAAAGAGCGAATCTTTTAAAAGCAGCAAGAGAAAGGCAATTAGTTATCTACAAGTGAGCTCACATAAGACTATCAGCATTTTCTCCACAGAAACTCTACAGGGCAGAAGGGATTGGCATGAAATATTCAAAGTGATGAAAAGCAAGGGTCTACAACCAAGATTACTCTACCCAGTTAAGCTATCATTCAGAACAGCAGTGTCCAACCTTTTGGCTTCCCTGGGCCGCATTAGAATAACTATCCTGGGCCACACATAAAATACACTAACACTAATGACAGCTGATGAGCTAAAAAAAACAAAACAAGAAACAAAAAACTAGTCACAAAAAAAATCTCATAATGTTTTAAGAATTCGTTTTGGGCAGCATTCAAACCCATCCTGGGCCACAGGTTGGACATGCCTGATTTAGAATCAAAGGACAGATAAAGAGCTTCTCAGAGAAGAAAAAGCTAAAGGAGTTCATTACTAACAAATCAGTATTGCAAAAAAATGTTAAAGAGACTTAAGGAGGGGATGCCGGGATAACTCAGCAGTTGAGCACCTGTTTTGCAATTGTGAGGTCCGAGGTTTGATTTCTGGCCCTGGCCTGCACAAACTGATATGCTGAACTGGGGCACAACTGGTAACCACCAAAATGACTCAGCAATGAAGATTCTCACTTCCCATGCAGGAGGCCCCTGGGTTCAGTCCCACCCTGCACGGCTGCACATCCACCTGTGTGGAATAAAACCATGTCACAACTAACAATGTATAACTATTGAGACTACTCCAGGCCCTCTCCCTTCTCTCTCCCTGCGCTCGCTCACTCGCTCTCGCTCTCTCTCTCTCTCTCTCTCTCTCTCTCTCTCACCTTCTCTCAACAAATTTTAAAAAGTGGTGTTTTTTTTGTTTTTTTGTTTTTTTTTAATGGGGAAGCCGGGATGGGTCAGTGGGTTAAGCGCTCACTTTTCAGCCCCGGGGACCAAGGACCAAGGATCGAATCCCGGTCCCTGCCCATGTGGACCCATATGCTGAACTGGGGAGTTCCCCCAGTTCGGTTCTTACCAGGGTGAGACCCTGGCCCAGTTTCTGCCCTGTGCAGCCCCATGCCCACCTGTGGAATGAAACTGTGTGGAAAAATCAATGATGTGCAACTATGGAGACTGTACTGGGTCCTCCCCCTCCTCTCTGTCTCTGTCTCTGTCTCTGTCTCTCTCTCTCTCTCTGTAAAAAAAAATAAAAATAAATCTTTTAAAAAACATTTAAAATATGAGTAACAACATGGCAATAATTACATGTCTATCAAAAATTACATTAAATGTAGATGGATTAAATGCTCCCATCAAAAGACACAGGGTAGCTGAATGGAAAAGAAAACAAGACCATTCTATATGCTGCCTACAAGAGACTCACTTCAGATTGAAAAACACTACAGACTAAGAGTAAAGGGATAGAAAAAGACATTTCATGAAAATGGAAATGGGAAAGAAAGCTAGCATGGCAATACTTACACCAGACAAAATAGTTTAGAACATGAGCTGTAACAAAAGACAAAGAAGGACCCAGTAATTTCATTTTTGGGTATTTGTCTGAAGAAACCCAAAACACTACTTCACTAGCCCAGATATGGAAGCAAACTAAGTTTCCATTAATAGATGAAGGGATAAAGAAGAAGTGGTATATATATACAATGGGACATTACTTAGCCATAAAAAAGAATAACATTGTCCCATCTGCAACAACATAAATGGACAAAGAGGGTATTATGCTGAGTGAAATAAGTCAGATAGAGAAAGACAAATACCATATGATTTCACTTATATGTGGAATCTAAAGAACAAAATAAGCAAGCAAACAAAACAGAAACTCATAGAGAACATTTTGATGGTTGCCAGATAGGAGGGCTATATAAAGAAAGGAATGGATTAAGTGATACAAATTGGTAGTTACAAAATAGTCATGGGGATGTAAAGAATAGCATAGGGAATATAGTCAATAATATTGTAATTACTATGTATGGTGTCAGATAGGCACTAGATTTATTGGGGTGATCACTTCATTAATTACATAAATGTTCAATCATATGTTGCACACCTGAAACTAATATAATACTGTATGTCAACTACAATTAAAAAAAATTATTTCATAAAAATAAAAAGAGGTGATATTCATAACCTATATATGTAATTTTCTACTATATAGATATTAATTTTCAGTAATTAATGCCTTAATATACATACATTTCTGAAAGATTAAGTGTTAATGAAAACGTAGTTGGCTATTTTGACATTCTCCAGAAACAATGCTTATAAAGTGAGACACTTTATTATTAATTATTATTATTCTTATTAAAAGCCACCAGAATGGTTTTATGGTTGGAATCTTAAATTGAAGTGTTTTCTTCTCTGATCATAAATGTCTATTTTTTTTTCATCTTTCTTGCTGCCTAACTCTCATATATAGCTGGCTTTTATGCTTCTTTGAGATCATCAATCTCTTTTCTTTTTAAGATTTATTGTGTTTTTGACAGACAGAGAGAGAGACAGAGAGACAGAGAGAGAGAGAGAGAGAGAGAGAGAGAGAGAGAGAGAGAGAGAGAGAAAAGGGGGAGGGCCCAGAGCAGTCTCCATAGTTGTACGTCATAAGTTGTTCGATATAGTTTCACTCCACAGGTGGGTGCGGGTCTTCACAGGGCAGGAACCAGGCCAGGGGCTTCCCACGTGGGAAGCTCACCCTGACGAGAACTGAACTGGGGACACACTGAAGTTCAGCATATGAGTCCGCACAGGCTAAGGCTGGGATATGATCCTTGGATCCTGGGGCTGCAAGATTAGCTCTCAACCTGCTGAACCATCCCACTTCCCATCATCAATCTCAAACGCTTTATTTTCTCCAAGTCCATGGGCCCTTCCAATTTACAAGCTCACTTTCTTTCTAGAAAAACTTTTAGTAATATTTCTTTGATAATTTCCTCCACTCCTTTTTGTTGTTTTTCTTGGCATTACTGTTAGTTGAATGTAGAGTCCCTAGGTTGAATCTCAACATTCCTATCTTTCCTATTTTATTCTTACCTTTTGTCATAGCATTCATTTAAATTTTTCTAACATATTTATGTATATTTTAATATAATTATGTTTTCTTGGTTATAAAAATAGTGTGTAGTCAGTATATAAATTTTGGAAAGAAAACCACAAAAATGTTAAATGTCCCATTTTTCCATTCTTCAGAGCTAGCTACTAGTAACATTTTATTGTGCCTTCTTGAGTCTTTTCTGTATGTATATTTATTACTAAAGTGTTATACTGAAAATATTGCTGTAACATTTTTGTTTTTTAAATTGTTTAATTAGGGGGTGCCGAGATGGTTCAGCGGGTTGAGCGCTTGTCTTGCAGCCCCAGGGTCTGAGGATCGAATCCCAGCCCTCACCTGTGCAGACCAATATGCTGAGCTGGGGTATGAGCAGTTCTGTTCTCACCGGGGTGAGCTTCCCATATGGGAGGCCACTCAGTTCAGCTCCTGCTCCAGGTATGATTCCCGCATAGGAGGCCCCCAGCCCGGTTCCTGCCCTGCACAGCCCCATGCCCATTTGTGGAGTGAAACCATGTTGAAAACTAATGATGTAAATTATAACTATGGACACTGCTCTGGGCCCTCCCCCTTCTCTCTCTCTTTGTCAAAAACAATAAAAATAAATCTTTAAATAAACAAACTGTTTAATTAGTGGATAAATACACATGATTGTATGTAATGTTAAAAATAAAATACAAAAGAACGTATGTATAGTTAAAAATATTCAAAAACTAGTAACTCTAAGAAAAAGAACATTACCTATTAAGCCTCCTGTGTGCCCTTTTCTATTTCCATTCCAGTACCTTCCTTCTCAGAGTTGTACCATACTAAAATTTTGTTTTTACAATCCTAATATTCTTTGTAGTATTACCACACATATTTGTCTCCTAAAACAATAATTTTCTGGTTTTTTTTAACTTCCTCTAAATGCAATCATAAACTATGTCCTCTTCTGCAACTTACTTTTAAAGCTTTTTAGCCCAATATTACATTTTTGACATTCATCTATACTGTTGCATGCAGCTGTAATTCATTCACTTTCTCTGTTGCACAGAGGTATTTATGTATTTTCTTGCTGTTTTGGTTGTTTCTAGTTTCCTGCATCATAAACAGTACTATTATGAACACTTCTGTATACGTCCCTGGTACACAAGGGTCAGAGCTTTCACTAGGGTACGTACCTAGGAGTGGAATTATTGGTGAATAAACTATGTACATCTTTAACTTACTAGACAATGTCAAAATGTTTTCTAAAGTGATTGGACCAATTTATACTTTCATCTGCAGTAAATAAGCTTATGTCCTTCAATTTTTCTCTATATCTGAGAGAATTTTTTACTCTTTTGAATGAAATTTTTTTTCTGCTACACATTTTTAATTTCCAAGCAATTAGTATAACTTTCCAGTGTTTTCTGATGCAGCTGTATTTTGTTTCTTGCTGTTCATT
The DNA here is from genome assembly GCA_004027555.1 of Craseonycteris thonglongyai. Taxonomy (NCBI): domain Eukaryota; kingdom Metazoa; phylum Chordata; class Mammalia; order Chiroptera; family Craseonycteridae; genus Craseonycteris; species Craseonycteris thonglongyai. The sequence goes on along the minus strand of PVKE010010722.1, from coordinate 19,169 downwards.
TAACAGCAAGAAAGCTGACTAGAAGAGGGCTTGCCAACTGATCAGCCAGTGACCAAGGTAGTTCACTTGAGGATCCCCTCAAATGTCAATGTGGATAAGTCTTCTCTCTGGGGACATTCAGTCACTTCATCTCTGTTTTCAGTTCAGCACCTCTCCCATGACTAGGGCTAGTGTCCCCAAGTTTATCCTGATTAAATATAGAGGGTGCCATAAAATGTATGCACATTTTAAGAAAGGAAAAACTATTCAAATTGTAATACTCAATATATACCAATAACAATAGATGAATACAAAATACACTTGACTTCTGCAAGAAGTGCTCAAAGGGGTTTCCATCAGTGTCCAGACAATTCTGATTACAGTGAACTATTGCTTCAGCAACGTTGACCAAAGTGTCCACTTGTATGACTGCACATGCCATTTCAATTTATTATGTCTCAAACTTATCACAAATGCGTGCAATTGTTAGGCGTGTAGGAGATTCTGTTGCATACTCACACCTCCATTGTTGTTGTACTTCCACAGTGTTCTGGAATTTCAAATACTTCAAAATGGTCTTGTGCTCCTCAAATGACAACCATGCTTCCGCCATTTTCTTTGACATTCCTGCCTATTGCATGGTGACACTAGCATTCATTTGATTAATGCCATCTTTGAGCAAACATCATACTACGCATGGCTACCATAATTAAATTCAAGTAATACATAGATAGCATCTCTTAAATTGTGTATGGGAAAGCTGGGATGGCTCAGCTGGTTAAGCACTCGCTTTGTAGCCCTGGGGTCCGAGGATCAAATCCTGGCCTCCGCCTGTGTGGATCCATATGTTGAACTGGGGTGTGGCCCCTAGTTTGAGTCTTACCAGGGCGAGCTTCCCATGTGGGAAGCCCCTGGTTCTGCCCCCAGCTCGCGAGGGCGTGCCTCTCATGTGGGAGGACCCAGCCCAGTTCCCGCCCTGTGAGGTCCCTGCCCACCTGTGTAGAACGAAACCATGTGGAAAACTGATGACATACAACTATGGAGACTGCTCTGGGCCCTTCCCCCTTCTCTCTGTCTCTCTCTGTCAAAAACAATAAAATAAATCTTTAAAAAAGATTAAAAAATTGTGTATACATCTTTGGCACCCCCGATTTTTACACAATATAAAAGGTACCCACTTTTTAAAAATTAAATTTATATTGGTCAGCAAAGTTACATAGATTCCAGGTATACAATTCTACAATACGTCATCGACGATACCTCACTATTTCTTAATCAGACTTTCAAATTCCTCTTTTGTCACTTTCATATCCATTCCTATCTCCTACAGTATCTGACACCTCAAATTTTTATATCTTTCTAGAGTTTTGAGGCACAAATTGGCTATGATTGGAATTCTCCTCTGTATTTCACCAGCAGTGAAATCTGATATTCAAATTTTTAAACTCTGCTAAAGTCTCCATCCCTTCCATATTCTAAAAATCCTCTCCTAGTCTCTTAGTTCCATAAGAACTTAGTTCTTATGGAACTAAGAGACTTCTTTATTTCAATTCATTTACTCTGGCTTTAGAAGAATTTGCGAAGGAAGCAAATTTGTGTTAAATCTACCTTGTTTAAATGAAGTTCTACCCTTACACATTTTAAGCAAGGTAAACAATAAAATTATAATGACATTCATCTGTAATTCTATATTTCATATAAAGAAATGATACTAATGAAAGGAAAAACATTTTCTTAATAATGATGCTAAAGGCATATAAATAAAACTGTCCTCCTAAATACAAGACCTGCTCTAGATAGTCAAAGAAAAAAGATTTTGTACAAGATGTTTCCTAATGACATATACTTTATCCTATACTAATAAGCATTGTTAAAATACACTTATACTCTTATTACTTCCCTCCCCCCCAAAAATGTGAAATGTAAAGAACATGAATGTAATTAATTGTACATCTTAGCTGTTCATTACATTATTTTAATATCAAATAGAAATGCCTTTACTATTAGCTAGCCTGTAAATATTTATGAATATAAATGTTATTATAAATAGTTCCAGCAAAAATTTGAGCATGTATGTATATCTTAAGAACAAATAAATACTAGACCAAAAAATTTAATTTTCACAACAGAAAAGGAATATTTTCTAACAGCCAATTTTTAATTAAGCATAAAGAAAATAATACAGTTCCAGTAACTTATATTTGAAAAATATTTAAATTAATCCAGAGCTCATTTACCCCCAATATGTAAGGTATTCTTCAAAGACCACAAGTGCAGTTCAGTCAAGCAGAAAGACATCTGATGGCAGAAGAAATTAATCTCTGTCCTGTTTAGAAAATAATTAAAAAGAGGTACCAATTAATTATCTTCTATTGCCAATAAAACCAAGATCCCTTAGATATAACAGAATCATTTTCCACTATTGATATATGAGATATGGTCCATTATAATAAACACACTTTATTATAGCCTTGGTTAACTACCCAGAAATAAAGTCTAGAAGAAAGAGAAATACACTTTTTTTCCCCCTAGATTTACTATTGTCATCACATTGAGAAATGAAGTAAGAATATTTAAGTTTTCAAAAACATATGTTTGGTTTTTGTGGTGTTTTTAATATACAAAGCATACATTAATATTTACTCCTTCTCATATACAAAGTGGCTAATTAAAGTGAAATTTGCAAGATAAATAGTATAGAGTTACTATACTAGAAACTCATTTACTTACAAGTAAACTTTATGAAACCGTGGTAGCATTCAGATTAGTGTGTTAATGTACATGCCATGATAGATCCAGATATTGTACTTAAACTACATTAAAAAATAATAACAAAAATGTACATCCTGTATTTTCTCCCAGTTTTACTAGCAGGTAGTGTTAGTTATTATTGATACTATTTTTTTTTTTTTACCAAGTAGAACTTACCGGTAATCAGTTTGGATTGATTGGGAGAAGACCAAACTGAGTCACAAAAAAAAGGTCAACATTTTACAAATATTTTAAAAGAATTTAAATAACTTTCAAATATTTGCTTGGAAATATGAGGACTGTCTAGAAAAAAATCCAGCCATAAATGCCTCCCTCTATTTTTCATATTATATGGGTGGATACTTTTCTAGACAGCCCTTGTACATATATTAATACTAAACTATCAATATTTTCTTTTTGGAGATCATAAGAGAATTGTTCTCTCCAATAAGCTTTTAAATAACAAAAGAAGCTTTAAAAATATTTTATGACATCTTTTAGATAGAGGAATAAGCCATCAGCTTTTTTTTTTTTTTTAATTTTATTGTTAAATTTATTGGGGTGACATTGATTGGCAACAATTAGTCTCCAGATACACAAGTCCACATCACATCACCTATGCATCACATTATGTACTCACCACCCAGAACTGGCTCCGCTTTCATCACCATGTATCCGGTGTCCACTCCCGCTTCACCCCCCCTCCATCCCCCCTCCTTCCCCCTCCTCCCCTTTCCTCAGGTAACCACCAAACTATTGAGTGGCCATCAGCTTTTTTAACATTAGGAGTGAAAAAAAAATTCCCCATGGGGAAGCTGGGATGGCTCAGCAGGTTGAATGCTTGCTTTGCAGCCCCAGATACCAAAGATTGAATCCTGACCCCGGCTCATGCAAACCTATATGCTGAGCTGGGGTGTATTTCCCATGCAGGAGGCCCCCAGTTTGGTTCTCACCCCTCAGTTCAGCCCCTGGCTCGAGGGGGTGTGCCTCTCATGAGGGAGGCCCATAGCCCAGTTCCTGCCCTGTGTGGCCCCCCCACCCGTGTGGACTGAAACAATTTTGAAACTGATGATGTACAACTATGGAGACTGCTCTGGGCCCTCCCCCTTCTCTCTGTGTCTCTGTCACTATCTCTCTGTCTCTGTCAAAAACAATAAAACAAATCCTAAAAGAAAATATTTCCCATACTATTCATATAGATGATAACCTAAAATAATTTTAGACATAGTACAAAATTCTTTGGCCCTTTCTTTACCTTTACATTTGATTTCAATGCACTTACAATCATCAAAAAACAGATGCATGTTCAACTAAGGAGACATAGTGTGCTAATTATAAAATGGCAGAGTGCATAATATGGCAACATAAAAGAAGGACCCAAGCCTGCCTAAAACAGTAGGCCTCTAAGAAAGCTACGGAGAGGTTGTGAAATATTAGCAGGACCTCAAAGAAGTACAGCATTTCACCAGTTAAGTGAAAAAGAAAAATGTTGATGAGAATAACATAATATGAAGTATTTATCTCATGACAAGCATTGTTCTAAACCAGTGCTGTCCAACCTTTTTCTCTGAGCCACAATGAAAGAACTGTGTGGGCCACACATAAAATACACTAACACTAACGATAGCTGATGAGCTTAAAAAAATGATTACAAAAAAAACTCTCATATTAAGAATTTGTGTTGGGCTTCATTCAAAGCCTACTGGGCCATGGGTTGGACATGCCTATTCTAGACATTTTATATGTATTAACTCATGTAATCCTCATAGCTACTCTTTGAAGTAATACCATCATCATTTCTATAATGAGGAAAATGAGACACAGAAATGTCACATAGCCAGCAGGTAGTGGAAGCAGGCATTGAATCTAAGCAGATTGGTTCCAGAGTCTGAGCTTGCAACTACAGTGCTTACCGGTACTGTATTTGGCTATACAGAGGTAGGGTAGGGAGAGTACATAGTAGTTTGAGCTAAAAAAAGGCACGTCCCAGGGATGGTGGTAAATCAAAATGCATGGTGGAAAGTGATAGACAAATGAAGTTGAAAAGGGTAGAAAGGAAGCAGGCTATAATAGTAGCACCTTTTGGATTGATCTGAATTCACTCTTTCTTGCACTAAAATGCCTTAAGAGTTTAGCGATGAATCAAAGCATCCTTCAATCCCAGATGTACCTTCCTATAACCAAAAGCTGGATGCCCCTGTCTACAGGTATGGGATAGGAGAGCTAGTAGACTGTGTTACTATTAAAGATGACACAGTTTCTTCTCATCAGGGATCAGGAAATAAGAGATATTAAGCAAATTACAAACTTTTCCATCCAACTGAGTATTGTCTTTCAGAGTTGTTGCCTTAGGAGTGACTTTAGTGAGGCCGCTATTACTCAAAATATTTCCAAAGCTGTATTCTTTGGAAATGCTTACAGTTAGCTTTCTGAAGCTTATTTAAGAATTATTACTTTATAGTTATACTTTTTTAAAAACAAAAAAACTGGATTAGAATATGTAAACTGCACCCGTTTCATTTGGATAGGTGAGGTCTGGAATGTGTATTTAAATAATCAAGTAATGAATTAAGTAAATATTTATTCTGTACTTATTAAGCTTAATATGTGGATTATAGATTCTCAGTCCTTGGTTTCTTATTCTAACTTCTCAACTTACTAGCTAACTTGGACAAATTACTTTCCTATTTCTAAGTTCCCCCAGCTATAAAATAGGTACAATAAAGTACCTACCTCCAGACTGTATTGAGGGTACCATTATTCAATTGTCTTTTGTTGCCATTGCTGCTGCTACTACTACTATTAGTATTACTCAATATGTTTAGCACTATGCAAATTTATATAGAAAAAAATAACCAAGAAAGTGTTAAATATGACCTCTCACTTTATATAGTTATTTAAGGTGAAATGAATGAATGAATAAATACTAAGTACAATGTAAGATGTTTTATAAAGGAAAAACATCTATATGTAGAGAATTTCTATATAAGAGGAAGTATTTGAAGTAGGACATACAAATAGGTTAATATTTCACTGGGATAGGGAAAAAGAGATTTGATGAAACCAGTGCATACTTCCTCTAATATTGAGCATCAAAAGTCACAATTTCTATACTGTATTAAAAACTAAAAACTCACATTCCTCAATGTAACGTTTATCCAAATACCAATAATTAGAATTCATAACAATTTGGTCAAAGACAAGGCTGAAATTTTAGCTGTTAGTAGCTACATACAAGGTTTATCATGCAATTAAATACAGATAAAATTTTATAACTGAAACCAAAAGGGCGGCAAATTTACACATCAAAAAAGGACTGCACGTTTAATTTTATTTTTTCAGTTTATGTTACTTCAATAATAAAAGAATTTTCGAAACTTTCCTCTGATAACAGAAATGAAGAGTAGAGAATAATTTTCTTTGTAATCTGCATTGGCTATTTCTAAGAGGCAGGAATACTGTTAATTAGAAAACCAATAGATCCACTGCCCATATCTTTATTAAGTTTTCAAGTCTTAACCTACTCAGAAATCATGCAGTTTGGGGGAAAATAAGCAAAGAGAGGTGTGTGGAGACCTTCAACTGTCAAGTCCTTGACCCTATACATTTGGATATAAGGGGAAAATCTGAGAATAGTACTGTGTAGAGTCTATGATTGGGACTTGTCTTATATCTCAAAGAATTTGTGTCTGGTTCCAGTGAGGGTAGAAGGACTGAGAAAAATATACAAGCTATTTTTCAAAATGTTCCGATGTACAAACAACACTGCTCTAGTTTCCACTGAAAAGTAAAGGACAAAAGTGAAAAAGACATTCTGCTTTATAAAGGACTCCTTTGTGGCCCCACAGGGAATATCTAGGATAAGGGTAGTGAAGTGACTGCAAGAGTGATGTCCAGTAAGCAGGATTGGTAGTCCTTCAGATTAGTGTACTCAGTGAGAATGGATGGTGGTATCCAGACAAAATAGGATCTACACACAGCAAAAGTAGACATGATGGCCAAAGAGTAATCCTTACACCTGAAGAAAAGGCAGCAATCATCAGTTGATAAAGAAGCCTAGTGAGTAATAGGTAAAGCAAATAAGGAGAAAGTGGCAAAGTCCATTGGTAAATGATTGGACTTGTTTATGAACACATGTGACAACTCCAGCGGACTCCCCAAAATATGTGCAGTCAAGAAGGCTATGCAGGGGTCAGGCATTATCAAGGGGTAAAAGATAGTAAAGTGTGAGTTATTCATCCTTCTTTTCCCCTGAACTTCAAATATTTGCAAGTTAAGACCATATAAAATTAAAGAGAATTAATGGAGTAAATAAAACAAATTTATAAAACTCTGTAATATTAGCTAGAGGGGCATGGTGGGAGAACACCAAATCAATATCCTTTTTAATTCTCATGATATCTTGCCATCTCTACACTATCCAGTTATTTCAAAAGATGTAGACATTTAAATGTTTACATCTTAATGCCAGCAGTTAAAAAGGAACGCTGGTAATTTCCTGGACTGAAAAATGTGCCTGGAGGAAGTAGTCAAGACTGAACTTATATTATTCAAATATTGTACTAGTGCATAAATAATTGTTTCAAAAGGGGGAAAAAAAGAATTTCAGAAGAATGCCGGGTTCTGCATTTCAGGAGGGGATATAAAAAAGGTAGTGAAATAGGGAATACCTAACCAAGTAAGCTGAGAAATGCTGCCCCACTTCATTCCCCTGTGCATTTCTCTAGGAATAAATATTACCCAATGCATGTGACTTAGAACTAGAACAAAAGTAGCTATCTAGGGATAAAATAAATGAAAGAATGAATTACAGTAGATTCTCAGTGAACCAGAACTCAAGCAATCAGTTCTCTCAAGCAACTGGCAAAAAAATAAAAAAAATTTTGTGCAAGTTTCAGGAGTACAAGGTACATTTATCCAGCTTCTAACCCAATCTTCATGGGTGCCACTAGTCAACTGAGAGTCTACTGTAACTTAAAATGCAGCAAACTGTCCTAATATTCAATACTGAATAGAAAAAAGAATTATCCAAATGAAAATAGCAGAAGAACCTAAACAAAAAATACTACCCACAATTTTTCAGTTATTTTAAAATAACTTTAAAACTTTTACAATATTCTGTTTACTGTACTTTTCCATGTATAACACAATACTTTTGTCTAAAATTGTTAGAACAAATATTGGAGGTAGTTTTATACATGAGAGTAACCCATGTATTGATTTCTTTATGTTGGGTTAGAAAAGTAAGGGTCTCCTTATACGTGGAGGTATCTTATACACTGAAAAATACAGTACTTAATTTCGTAGGTAGTAATGACAGTCGCAGATATCTCAGGCCATTATAAATCCAAACTTCCAGGCTCCAAAGAGAATAAGAAGCACAATTTAAATTGAGCTTGACCTAAATCTAGATAATTTTTTTTCTTGGGCGAGGGAGGGGAATCTATCATAAGTCCAAATTTTGAGGACAGAGAGATGAGAGGATCCTAGAGAGCCCTTCTTAACTTTCTACTTAGATTCTCAAAAAGTTTAAAGCCTTCCTTCCAAAACAGGTTACATCACAATAAATATTTATTTGCCTAAAGAATAATTATTACCACACAGACTATATTTTAAGAAAGCAACATGCAAAACAGAAATCATTGCACTAAGATGATGTCTTATTATATTTTTGAAAATAATAATCTTTTGAAAAATAAAAACTATGTTTTAGAGGTAAAGATAACTTGCCAATAAAATCTACAAAATACTTCCCTTACTGGTTTCTGAAGTCAGCTATTTTGACTGCTTTGGGAAGAATAGGAACCTTGAGGGTAAATAAAACTGTAATTTAAAACATAATGGGAAAGAAATAATTAACAAAGAGAAGATATTGGTGCAGTTTAACACAGATAAATGATACCACAGCACCAACAAGACATTTAAGATGAATGCGTACGAGCAAAATGCCTCAAAGAGCCTAAGGGAATGTTTCTTGGGCACAAACACAGAACATATGCTTGCTATTTATTATCAAGAGATGTTTTGAGGAAAATCTATTCAACAACTCAAAATGTACAAAACTAAATACAACTAAAGAGCATGAATTTAAGATAAACCTCTGGTTAGTGGTATAATATTAGGTGTTCTGATCATCATTAGGTAATTTCCAAATTACATAAAATACAGTGTATGCCCCCACAGTCATCAACACAGAATTATATAATTACCTATTAAGCATATGCATGAGCATATTTAATCAAAGTCATGGTATCAGAAATAAAAAATTTTTGAAATATTCAACACTAAACCAAACAATTAAGAAATTATAAAGTTCATGAACTTCAAGCTTGGATGTTTGAACCTATTGTAACTGAAGACTGGGGTATCAAGAACAGAGTAATTTGGACTCAGAAAGACCTATAACAACTAAATATTACTTAAATATCATTAATATTTTGAGCACTTTAGGTATATAAACTTTTACCATGAGTCATAGATACAAATATTTATAAAGCAGGGTTTCTACTATCAAATAGCAATATAATCTATTGTACAGATAAAATAACCACAAAAACAACAGTACGAAGTTTGTTTTGCTAATTTAGCAATGTAAACAAAGGACTATGGGTGTTCAGTAGATGTTCTAGCAGAAAATAAAGAAATGCTTTTGTAACATAGATGGCATTTGAGGAATGTCAGATTCTGACAGAGGGAGAGATAATAAGGAGGGAACAATATGCATTACACAGAAAGACGCAAGGATTATTTGAGAAATAATAGGTGGCTAGTTTGGTACACAAATAGAAGAGAAAAATCAGGGCCACACTGAGGAAGTCTTTGAATGCCAAACTTAGAAATTAAGACTTTATATTTGATAGGTAGCTACCTAAGAAGTAATGAAAAGTTTCTGATCTGGTAAGGTATTTTAAGTAGGGTAATTAATAGATCAGAATTGTTGTTGGAAGATTAACTGTGTGGGTTGGGACTATTAGAGGAGTGGGAGAATATTTGATACAAGTGACCTGTTAGAAAGGGAATAAAGTTAATAGGTAACACCAATATTCAGTAGCAAGTACTTGAATTGGAATGGTGGCAGATGAAATGTAAATAAACAATTCAAGTAATTGTGTAAAAAAAAAAAGTCAACAGCATATGAGGACTGATGAATTGTGGAAGTGAGAGAGAACCTGGAGTAACCACCAAGGGATAGGGATCTATTTATTCCACAGATAGTGAGCCTTGCCTTGAACATGGCTCCACTGAGAAGATACACCTCCACCATCATGTGCCTGGTAAAAGGATTCCTGTGCATTCTGTTCACAATGACTGCCTCAGGTACTCAACCCACATACATCAATTTTTCTAATGCCCAGACTGGCTACTTGGTTTCTTGTTACAGTTTAGCCTTGTCCCTCATTTTTTAACTCTAGCTTTCCGTCTCATTGGACTACATTTCAGCTTCTTCATCCTGGCAAACAACTCACAAATGCCATTTTTCTTGGTCACACCTGGTTTCAGGAACCCCAAAACCAAACCTGTTCCCACCTGCTGTATCATAGTTTCAAGGGCAGAACCTGTATTAAAACATACATAGAAACTGGTTAATCTAGAAGAGGAGAAAGGTTTGCTAACATCAGTAAATTGAATTTTAGATACTGTGGGAGTTTAAGGTATAAGGGTAGATATGGGTAGAAATGTCTAGCTGGTAATCAGAAATAAAGGAAAGGGGCCTGGGCCACATAAAAACTATTGTGGGATTTTCTAAATAGAAAGAAAAGTTAAAAACACTGAATAAGACCCCAGAAGAAAAACGTAAGTCAAGGATAGATATTAATTTTGGTAATTCTCCCATAAAAAGAAAATGAAAACGACAGATTAAGGCAATCATGAAAGAGAAAAGGCCACGTGTTTGTGTTTTTATGTGATTACTATAGGAATCAAACTAATTTCTGATGTTTAATGTAGAATGACCTCGATATTGTTTAATGAGAAGTAACGTTTTATCAAAGACACAGAGATTAAATCTTCCAGAAAGATGTGGTTCTACTGCTCTGAATGATGGGCCCTGAGCCCAAAATGTCTTACTTCTAATCCTACTGTGACAAATTTACCTGAAATCATTTAACCTCTCTGCCTCAATTCCCCACCTGCAGAAACAGGGATAATGACATTGACCTACATCTCTAAGAGTGTTGTAAGGATTAATTAATAATGTATAATGCTTTGAAGATGAAAGGCTCTGACCATTATTAGTGGGTACTGCAGAACTAATTGTCTATAACACTAAAAACTTTACCCTCTAATTTTATTCAAACAGCAGAAGTGTCCTAGCTCCTCTAGTGACATTTACCTTCAAATATTGTTTTTAAATTATTATTTTAAATACATAGATCTTTTCTATATTGTTTCATAAGTGTCAGCTAATAGCATATAAAGTTATATATAGATCAGTTCAGAAGTCTAGAACCTTTTCAACCTAAATGTTAAGTGTAAATATTCAGGACATAATTATTTGAGAATGATCACACATTGCAAAAAAATTCAATAAACGCTAAAAAGTAATACTTAGGAAATTTTAGATCTAACAAATAACACTCAGCAATGAAATGTTAGAGCAAAATGAAAAAGCACAAAGCAATATGTTAAAAACACCGTTTATTATGTCCTTATTTAAAAAATAAGCTATAGGACCTATAATTTACTTTAAAATGAAAATGAAGGAAGTAATTTTTAAATCCATTAGATACTCTGTCTGGTCTTTTGTTTCTTCTTAGGTTTCAAAATTATGATAGTAAAGTATGCTTTTTGTTTTAAAAGGCAAACAATATGGAAGTGTTTGATGTTAAAATAAGTATGGTCCCCATGCTGAAAGGAGCCATTGCACAGAGTGGCATGTGGCCTTCCAGACTTTCTTGATGTACTTACAGTATGTCTATACCCATACTGACTTGTTTTGTATTTTTTTAAAGACAGGACTTTGCTGTACATACAGTTTGTTTGCTTTTTTCATTGAACCCCACAGCCTGGATATTATCAGAATATATTTACCTCATTGTTTTCTAATACCTGCAAGAAGTTCCATGGCAAAGTCATCATAATTTAACCATTCCCTAAAGGTACAATATTCTGTATCTACTTTCTGCCTTACAAATAATAGTATGAAAATATACATGCATAACTTATGCTTTCATAGGTACTGGAAAATTGGCCTCCAAGATGATTCTACCAATTTACAGTTCCACCAATAACATGACTGCCCTTTTCCTTATAAACTCAATAAGAAGGAGCATTATCAAAGTTTTTAATTTTTGCCAATTTGGTAGGTAAAATGTGGATTCTTGTAGTTTCACTTTTCTATTCATTAAAGAGATCAAGTATCTTTTTATGTATTTTTTAACAATTTTGTTTCTATAAATTACCTGTTCCTAGCTTTTTCCCATCTTTCTCTTGAGTTTATCCCTTCTTTGTGTATAAATATTAATCCTTTGTTATATACATTGGACATATTTAGTCCTTTAATTTTTTTTCATCAACTTTATATAAAAAATAAGGAAACATAAAATTCAGATTTTTAAAATGTTGCTTATAACATAACAGAAAGCTCTTTGAACACAATTCAGTGAGTGCTGTACAAAGTGCCATAGCCAGAGCTGCCAAAAGTTGGTCAAATGATGCTATTTCTAGATGAGGCAAGGACAACCGATTGCTATTTTTCAGGAGAACCTGTGCATCATTCTTATTAAAAGGGGTAAGAAGAAATTCTATGCTTAGGAAAAAGAAGTAGGAGTCCTTTCCTTTTCCCAAAATAAATTGTGGCAAAACTCTTTATAAATCTCCTGTTACACTTAAATTTGGAAAATATTTCTCTATGGCATTATTCAAACTGTGTAATTTGCTCAGTTAAATAGATCTTGTCAATTTAACATTTTCCATACTATAAGCAGTTTTGACATTTAGATAATTTATCAATGGTTTCTCCATTACTTCTTTTCTTCTTTCTACTCATTACATGCAACAAATTAAATTTCACTAATAAAGATCAGTGTTGACCTTTACATAGCCATTTTCTAGGTCCTTGTTAATACAAACATCTTGTTTGCTGCTGCTCATTTTAAATATTTTGCTACACACAATTTCCATTATTCCAAAGAGACTTGTTTCTAGGTGAAGTGTATTTTTTCCCATTACCTTGCAAAATAATTGTAATGGCTTATATCAAGTATTTTAGAGAAAACAGTATGCTTTCATAAGCAAATAATAATAATCTTTGCTTACCACCACCTCCAACACTTGCACCCACCTTTCTGATCTCAAAAATATGGACTTAAGTCTGTTTTTAGGATGTATCTCAATCATGACAATAAAAAGACAAGGAAAACAAATGTTGGCAATGTGTTCATGATAATTAAATTTAGATTATAATTCCAGAAATACAATTTTATGCTACATTCAAATAGACAGAAGGAATGTGATTTTGAAGAGAAAATAAACTTGAATTTCAGGAACAATTCCTAAAGAGCTGAGTTAAAGAAAAGTGAACACTGAAATGCTCTTATCTAAACCAATGATAACTGCCAAAATAATTTGTCAATTTAGAGTTACTGTTTTCAAAAGCATATAAATCAAAGACTATTGCCAAATCAGAAAGAATAGAGATAGAGATCCTTTCTCTTCAAATAGGAAAGACTGAAAAATTTTGAAGTAGCCTGTAGCTATACCACTCAACCTTGTCAGATTTCACTTGTCAACACTTTGATGACAGATTGCCACCTCCCTCTAAAAAATGAACCCTAGTAACTGTTGAAAGAAATGGCTTCTTATAAAAAGAGGAATATCTCATGCAACTTGATAGTTGTATACTTTAAAATCTTTTTTTCCCCCAAAGAGATTTGAAAAACCTTTTTTTCTATAGCTTTTACCAAAACTTAGAAGCTAAAGCATTCTCCCACAATGGGGGAAGTAAAGGGAGGATAACATTTTCAAAAACCTACTACTAAATACACTTTATATTTATTATTTCATTTAATTCTCACACTTTGATATTATGTACTAAATTTTATGTTCATGTGCATATGGAGAGAGAGAGAGAGAGAGAGAGAGAGAGAGAGAGAGAGAGAGAGAGAGAGAGAGAGAGAGAGAGAGAGAGAGAGAGAGAGCGAGCGAGCCAGGGCATGTGTGTGTGTTTCCATGAAAGTACTATATTTTTCTGGGCAGGAAACAGCAGTTTCACCAAGGAGCCTATTTGGACCCGTCTCCCCATTCCCAAATCAACTCTGATAAGACTCTAGACCTCTTTATTTACAGATATAAAAACGGAGGGAAGAAAAGTAACTTACATAAGTTCTGTCAGCTTCTCAGAGGAACAGTTAGGACTAGTCCTGTCTATAGGTTATCTATGCCGTGCTCTTTCTACTCTACCTCCCTCTGCCTAAATGCTGTGCTAAATAGAGCCTTTTAGTTAAGCTTCTGCTTAAGCACCTGAAACAGGTGTCAGTTTAGACTTGTATAATTAACCCATGACGAAAGATATAGATGGAACCTATTTTCTGGCTAAGTTTATTTTACTTTCCTTAGAAGGGCCTTGAGAAAGTTACTTGAATGACTATTTAAGAATTATATTTAATTAGTATATTAACAGTTTGTAAGTAAACTGATGTATATCTAAAACATCTGATTAAAAAATGGTATTTCTTAAGCCCTAAAGACCAAAGAATCTTTTCACCAGGCCTGGGCAGACTTTCTCAAGGTAAGGGCTACTTCTAATTTTCTCCAAGTGTCACAGTATACTAGCTATTTATTTTATTACTCAGGCAGTCACCCCAAAATTGCTCGGCAGTCCACCAGTAGACTGTGATTGACATCTTGCAAATTTCATAAGTAATCTAAAATTAATCTCTAACATAAATCATTAATATTCTATGGCTGATTATTAAATAAATTAATGTCTTCCTTTTAAGATACTATATTATATTAGAGAAGCTTTATTACTATTTTGGCTACCCTTATTTGGTAGTGGCTCTTGTTAAGTTCTTAGATCCACTATCTCTATAACAAATTCTTTTTTTTAATTCTTTTTTTTATTGTTTTTGACAGAGAGAGAGACAGGGAGAGAGAGAGAGAGAGAGAGAGAGAGAGAGAGAGAGAGAGAGAGAGAGAGAGAGAGAGATAGAGATACAGACAGAGACAGAGAAGGGGGAGGGCCCAGAACGAACAGTCTCCATAGTTGCACATCATTTGTTTTTCCACATAGTTTGATTCCACAGGTGGGCGAGGGGCTGCACAGGCCAAGAACTGGGCCAGGGTCTTCACCCCAGTGAGAACCGAACTGGGGACACTCCCCAGTTCAGCATATGGGTCCACATGGGCCCGGGCCAGGATTCGATCCTCCATCCCCAGGGCTGCAAAGTGAGCGCTTAACCCACTGAGCCATCCTGGCTTCCCATATAACAAATTCTTAATGAAATGTAAACAAACCCTAAATACTCAGTTTATAAGAATTCTGCAGTGAGTCCTTTTATACTCATATTGTGATTGAATCTTCATACTATTTCTTCCCTGATTGGTTATTTTCACATTTACTAATGGTTTGCCAAGTGTTATCATTTATATAATACTTTTAGTATTTTGTTTCAGTAGTGAATGAAGAACCAAATTAGGTAACTCAGGAAAAAAAAACAGTCTTTTTCTTATTGAAATAAAGGCCTGTGAATAATAACAAAGGTCCTCTAAAAAGGGATCAATTTCACCTTAATATGTTTAATATAGGAATACATAATCATAGCTTAAAAAGTTAATTCCATAATACAGAAAAATATTACTTGATATTTAAAAATCAGTAGAATAAAACAAAGATTTCTAGATTATGATCATTTTTGGCCCTAAAGTCCACACAACTAATGAATTAATAAAAAATGTTTCCTACACTTTTAAAACTGCACTCTATGTCCAGAAAGTATCCAGCCATGTAATATGAAAAATAGAGGCATTTATTGAAGAAGATACAAGATACAGGAAAATCTGAACACAGGACAATGATTCCTCAGTCCCCTTCAAAGTAGGAACTTGAGACCCCACCCAGTTCTCCATTGTTTAAAACACTCTGCAAAATCTTTTGTTGGAATTAGCAACTGCAACACAATGTTTCTTCTGCTCTGGCAGCAGAAGCCACAGAATGAATTTTGCCATGGCATGTTTCATGCCAAGATCTTGCATCAAAATCTTGGACACGGTTTTTTGGAATCCCCTGATCAGCTACTACCGGTAGTTCTCCCATTGTCAAATGCTGATCTTTGTTGACTGCAGCCCAAACAGATGTCCTCAAACTTTTTAAACAGGGGGCCAGTTCACTGTCCCTCAGACTGTTGGAGGGCCGGACTGTGGGCCCAGGATGAGTCGGCTGCTAAGCAGGACAGACAGCGGCGGCAAAAACACCCGGCGGGCCGAATAAATGTTTTCAGCGGGCCGCATGTGGCCCGCGGGCCGTAGTTTGAGGACCCCTGTAAGGTGTTCAGCTTGCCGTAGGTCTTCCAGAATATGGATTACTTTGAACAGATTCTCGACCATCTTTGAACCATTTGTGCCACACTTTTACTTGCGTAGTACTCACTGTGTCATCCCTGAAAGCCTTATGAACCACCCAAATAGTTTTTGCAGAGGAATGTTCAAGTTTAACGCAAAAATTGATGCAGATTCATTGATCTACTTGCTCAGTCACTTTAAATGCGATGGCTACCCAGTATGCATTTTCACTCAATGGCATCTAGAGCCCCTAGTGACTAGTACAGTGAAGTCCTCATTGTTCATGCACACACATTCCAGTCCACTCTCCTTGACTGCCAGGTTATATTGATGTCACACAACCCTACTCATTATATTGACAATGGCTGGATTTTTTTCTGGATAGACCTCATATTAAAGTTTTCAAGGAATAAATGAGACAAGGTAATATTTTAAAATATGTGGCAAATGTTAATTGTTCAATAAATGTCAGTTTCCTTTTCCTGATTTTCAATATCCATAAAATACTCTGATCTCAATGATACAATAGGAAAAATATTCCAATTATTTTAGCGCTTTACTGGGTATCACTTTGTTTTCTAATTATTTTTACTTGGTTCAACCTACATTTACAAAGCATCTACAAAGTGTCAACCATTGGGCCAGGCACTGTGCTAGGCATTCATGATATGAAGATAAAAAAACAAGTAGTACTTGTACACAAAGAGGTCAGAACCTAGTGGGTGATGGGGTGGTGGGAAGAGACAAATGATGACTATGATCACAGAAGAGTAGGAACAGTAAAATAGAACCATGCCCAAGGAAGAAAGTACAGAGAAGAGAATTATTAATTCTAGCATCTAACATAACCTCAATCACAAAAATAGAAATGATATACAGTCAGGAGTCAATAACAGGGCTACCTTTTGATAAATACATCGTAATGAGATTTTGTCATTGTGCAAACATCACAGAGTGAACTTACATAAACCTTGATCTCATAAAGCCTACTACACACCTAGGCTATATAGCATAGCCTAACTAAATACTGTAGACAATTGTACTATAACGGTATTTGTGTATCTAAACATAGAAAAGGTACATTAAAATACAGTATAAAAGACAAAAAAAAATGGTATACCTACATAGGGTACCTAACCATGAATGGAGCTTGTAGGACTGGAAGTTGCTCTGGATGAGTTAGTGTGTAAGTGGGTGAGTGAATGTGAAGGCCTACGACATTAATGCACACTATAGTAGACTTTATAAACACTATATACTTAAGCTACATGAAATTTAATAAAAAGTATTTTTCTTTCTTCAATAATAAATTAATCTTAGATTACTGTAACTTTTTACTTTAAAAACATTAACTTTTTAAAACATTTTTACTTGTTTGTAATAACACTTAACTAAAACAAATACATTGTATAGCTACACAAAAATATATTTTCTTTATATCCTTATTCTATAAGCTTGTTTCTATTTTGTTTTAATTCTTTTTTTTTTTTTTACTTTTTAAATGTTTTTGTTAAAAATCAAGACTAGACACACACATATTAAATTAGCTTAGGCCTACACAGGGTCAGGATCATCAATATCACTGTTTTCTACCTCCGTATCTTGTCCCAATGGAAGGTCTTTAGAGTGATAAACTGTAGGAAGCTGTCATCTACTATGATAAAAATGTTTTCCTCTGGAACGCCTCCTGAAGGATCTGCCCTTCTGAGGAGGTGTCACTCTTTTCAGAAATATGTCCATGGTAGTTTCGTTTTCTTTTTTCATCACAGATTTGCTCGTAAGCATATAATGTACTATGAATATTCCTCTCTGTTAATGAAAACCTTTTGGTGTTGGGGTCCATGTTTTCAAACTTTTCAAGGGGCTTGTTGATTGAGGTCTCAAAAAACTTTTGCTAAACCCTTCACTGTGAATTTTCCTGAGCGTTTTTTACTTTTGTTGCAGTTTCCTCTTCTCTTGCTGCTTCTTCAGCTATGGATCCCTGTTCCAGTTCCAACAACTCCTCATTAGTCAATTCCTTAGGAATTGCCTCTAGGAGCTCCTCAATGTCATCTTCATCCATTTCCAAGTTAAAACTGTTTGCCATCTCAGCACAACCTTTGAAGTCATAGACAAACCTCTTGAGTGTCTTCTTACAGATGCCGTTCATATACTACTTGACAATATCACCCCAAATCATGTTCATGATATAGTCACAGATGCTGTAATCCTTCCAGAATTGTATCAGTGTCTTCTTGGTTGTAGCAATAGCCTAAGCAAAGGTCTTTCTTAGGTAGTAGGCCTTAAAAGTTTCTATAACTTATTGATCATGACTAGGATCAAAGAGGTAGTGTTTGGAGGGAGAAACACAAGTTTGATGTTGCAATGAAGATTACCAATAAAAGGACGATGTGTGGGAGAATTATCAACAATAAGCAAAATCTTAAAAAATACATTGTTCTTCAAAAAGTATTTTTTCATTTTGCTGACACAGTACTGGTAATTCAGGAGGGCATCTTAGACAAGAATCTGGGTCATCCCTAACTTATTTCATTTTTCAGTCACAGTTGACATATACTATTAGTTTCAGGTGTACAGCATAGTGATTAGATATTTAAATAACTTCTGAAGTGATCATCCAATAAATCTAGTACCCAAATGACACAATCGAGAAACAAGGTAAACAAGAGAGGCTGTATGAGACTACTGCCAGCATAACATGGCATATTGTTTAAAACAAACTTTTTTTTTTTTATATATTTTTTTATATTTATAGAGAGTAATTATTTTATCTTCAGTGCATATTTATTTTTATTTTACTTTTGACAGATAGAGAGAGAGACAGAGACAGAGACAGCTAGAGAACCGAACTGTGGGAACTCCCCAGTTCAGCATGTGGGTCCGCCTGGGCCGGAGCCGGGATTCGATCCTCGGTCCTCGGGGCCTCAAAGTGAGCGCTC
>PVKE010010721.1:21495-41935 GCA_004027555.1 Craseonycteris thonglongyai | reverse complement strand
TTCTTATCGCTGAGTAGTATTCCATTGTGTAAATGTACCACATCTTCTTTATCCAGTCATCTATCGAAGGGCATTTTGGTTGTTTCTATGTTCTGGCCACTGTGAACAGTGCTGCGATGAACATGCGGGTACAAACATCTTTAAAGATTAAGGTTTTCAGGTTTTTTGGGTAGATGCCCAGTAGAGGGATGGCTGGGTCCTATGGTAATTCCATTCGTAATTTTTTGAGGAATCTCCATACGGCCTTCCATAGTGGTTGTACCAGTTTACATTCCCACCAGCAGTGTATGAGGGTTCCTTTTCGTCCACAGCCTCTCCAGCACTTGTTATCCCTTGTCTTGTTGATGATAGCCATTCTAACAGGTGTAAGATGGTATCTCATTGTGGTTTTTATTTGCATCTCCCTAATTGCTAGTAAAGTGGAGCATATTTTCATATATCTGTTGAGCTAGGCCTATCTTGATAAGCATTCACCAGAAGTCTTCTCTTAGTTCCTGCTAACTGTGGTGCTTTTTTGAATGGCTTCCTTTCTTTTTGAAAAATGCTTCAGTTCAGTTGGGTGGGCATAGTCAGTAGTGGACAAACATGCACACGAAAACTGGGGCAACTTTTCAATCCAGAAAATACTGTTATTGTCCAGAAGCAGAGCTCACCCTGGTCTTATGAGCAGAGGTATTGGGGTTTTGAGTCATTATTTGCACTCATGCATCATTCGGGGTACATTTTCTAGAGAGGCTGAGGACACAAGGTGGGGATGTAAGATTTGAAAGTGTATCTAAGTATTTTAAAGAGGATTTCATAATGGAGGGGGAGGGGACCCAACAAAATAAGGTTTTCATGGCTGGCATGCGGCTAACTCCTCTGAGGACACGGAAGGGGCACATGGAGGAGTGTGGTCATGAGAAACCGGAGCTCACGTGCCGTCCTCAGTGAGGTGGTGACGTCCAGGGTTCCCCACCGGCAGCCCGGTCTGACCTACAGCACTGTGTTCCCCTTACCTACGAATTTCTGAGCCTAGTCAGTGTCTGTGATGCAACCACCCCAAGGCAATAGCTGTGCTTCATAACTTTCAAAAAACAACAGCTCAGGTGGAGCCGGGATGGCTCAGTGGGTTAAGCACTCACTTTGCAGCCCCAGGGACCAAGGATCGAATCCTGGCCCCGGCCTGTGCGGAACCATATGCTGAACTGGGGAGTGCCCCCAGTTCAGTTCTCTCTCTGTCTCTGTATATATCTCTCTCTCTCTATCAAAAAATTAATAAATTAAAACAAACAAACAAAACAACAGCTCATGAACAAACAATGAGTTTAATGCAAAAGCCCGCAGGCTAGAGACCCAATTCTGAGCCAGCCCCTTCCCCAACCCTCCTTCGAAACATTAAGAAAAAGCAAATCCCTTCAATTTTCAGCATCTCTGGGCCAGGAGCTATGAAATCCCACGAATGGGCCAGGAAATCCCACGAATGGGCCAGGAAATCCCACGAATCGGCTATGGAATCCCACAAAGACAAGGAAAACAATTAGTGGGTGGTAAGGAGCAAGTGAGACCAAATAACAAGAAACATGGATGGTCCAGCCTCTCCTTTCGTTCTCCTCGCTGGGTTCACGTTACAGAATCGAAAGCCAGCTGGTTCCATGTGTCTGCGGGGCTGGGAAAGTCCCGGTGCTGGAAAGCCTAACCTGGCTTCGGGCTCAGGGACACCTCCCCCTGCGTCAGCTGAGAAGCAGGGAGGTGGCTGAGATGTGTCCCAGCGCCTGTGGGCAGGATGCCGTGAGGAGCAGGCCCGGAGCCCTGTGCGGCGCTGCTCGCCAGACGTGCTTCTGTCAAAGGCAATGGCTTCTCCTGAGTCCTCCCACGGAGGAGCAGAGGCGAGACAACTCTCCCCAAAGGCCCCCTCAGCCTTCTAACCTCAGAACCGGGGCCGCCTAGTGGAGTCGTATAGCACTGATTCATGATTATACTTTACCTAGCATGAAACTTGCTCATGCCACCATTTGAGACAAGCTTTCTGCAGCAACTTTCTTAGGAAGCAGGGACAGGTTCCCTGAAATCCACCCTCACGCTCACGTGTGTCTACTGGCTCTTCGAAACCCGAAGGTGCTGTTGAGTTCAAGCTCCTGAGTGTCTGGAGGCGTGACCACATGGCTGAAGTCGCCTCCCTGTAGGATGTTTGTCAGCAGTGTCCTGGGACCAGCAACGACCAGCACTCAGCTCCCAAGGGCAGACTGTAAACCTCCCCAGGTCTGGCGAGCTCATTGTTAAATGCAGTCATCATTAGGGATGATGGGATGTAAACTTACCAATTATACCACGGGCAGAGGTCACAAAGGTTCACAACGCATCCCTTCCTAGGTTTACTGTAGGACAGCAGTGTCCAATCTTCTGTTTCCCTGGCCCACACAGGAAGAAGAATAGTCTTGGGCCACACATAAAAAATATTAACACTAGCAATAGCTGATGAGCTAAAAAAAAATTGCAAAAAATCTCCTGATGTTTTAAGAAAGTTCACAAATCTGTGCTGGGGCCACGGGTTGGCCAAGCTCACTATAGGGTTGTTCTGTCTGCTTGCAGGTCAGTGGTGCCTTGTGTATGGATCTGTGTGATGGAAACACTGCATAGCAGTGTGCTACGCACCCCACAGCTCCTCCCAGCCCTGCATTCAGTGACATCAGGTGGACTGGTGGAAATCAGCCTCCTGAGGGTACGTACACCGCAGTAATCAGCGACGGCTACGAATCAAGGGTTCCCTTTCCTCCGACGATCCAGTTGTTGAGCATTTACTAACACACTGCTGGCCTCCAACCCTAGCGGAAGGGTTGTCATTGGATGCGTGAGAACGGTTCTGAGGCCGGGTAGCCAGGTAGCTCACGCCGACCTCCGCCAAAGAATGGTCCCCACACAGGGCTCCCGGCTTCTGGCTGACTGACAGGCATGCAAGCTGGCAGATGTGAGTCCTAACTCATCACAGTCCAATGTCCAAGGCAGACAGTCAGAGAACAGAATGGCCAAGAACTAAACCAATGGGACAACCGGGCCCTGAGAGATGGCCTGTTTTTGTACCATTGGTTATTCAAATCCTGGGTTGGCAAATGCATTTGAGCCGCTGAAACTGTAAAAAAGTTTGTGGGTTTTTGTTGTTGTTGTTGGTTGTTTTTAGTTTAGTTTAGTTTAGTTTTGCAGAGTTTTGTGACAAAGTGGGACAGGGGCAGAGCTCTGTGTCCCCTTCTCACTCCAGGCAGGACCTGAAGGGCAGCTCCTTGGCTTCAGGGCGCCCAGCTGGGTGACCTTCGCTGCAGAGAGTGACGGCTGATGACGGATGCTTGTGATGTGAAGGCCCCCACAGCGGCCTTGCTGCGCCCACACAGGCATTGTTCCCGAGAAACTGTTTACAGAGACGGCCGGTTTCACCTGACAACCTGCGTCCTCCACAATGACCGTCTGTTTCGAACAGGAAGAAGGATTGTGTTTCGTGGCTTCTGGGCTCAGGGGGCTGCCTGGTTCCCACACTGACAAGAGGGAAGAGGTTCACTGAGGTCCACGCTGGGCCCCGCGGGGGCGTCTTCCAGAGCAAGCGAGTGACTATGCATCAGAGACCAGGAGAGGGCAGGGGTATGGTTAGAAGCTCTGGAAATGTCCTGTTCAACGTGCAGCCCGCACCTCGTGAGAAAAATCCCAGCCTTCATCCCCGTGAGAAAAGTGAGATCGCAGATGAGTCTTCCCTCTGGGCTCCTCGCCCAGGACCCAGGACTCTCAGGTGAGCCGGCGTGTCTCGTATGTGTGGGCCACCTCCAAACACTGGCGTGCCCGTCCCCCAGATGGTCCTCAGAAGAGCCACATGCTTGGTTCACCTGTGCGCTTCATGGGTTGTTTGTTTTACTACTGTGAGAGGCTCTAATTCTGTACCTTTTAGGCTATAAGAAGAGTCATAGTCTACATTGTCTTCATAATGACCCATGTGTGCGTCAATTCATGGTAAAGTTTCCCTTTAATTCTAATGCATTCCAGCCTAGGGAACTGACCACGGTGGAACGTTTCCCAGATGTGTTTATTTTCTTACCCCCGCCTGCACGTGTTTCTCAGTAAGCAGTTTATGATCTGCTGCTGCTCAAACCACTCGCGGGCTCTTCATAAACATGTCCCCACCCACGGGGGCCGGCCGCCCTCTCCCACGCACAACCCAAGCACCCCCAATTCCTGGGCGCCCGTCTCACTGTCACTGCTGGGATTGGCTGGGGTGAGGAGAAGGGGGTTTGCGAAGAATCGATCGTGTGCCACTTCACTTCCCTGTGATAAATTCAGGAAGACCCCGTCTGGTGTGATACATCCGTCTCTCGTGAGTGAGGATAGTCTGTGTGGCTTTATCCCATCTGCTCACTTTGGATTGAAATCGTCCTCTCTAAGGTGTCTGAACTGGGAGCCTCTTGGTTGAGGCAAAATCTGCATTTATTTCATTCTCCCTTTATAGGTGCAAAGTACGTTTTCCAAAATTTAGACTCTTGGGGGAGTGGAAAACTCCACTTAGTTCTACAGTCCCCGGCTGAATTCTTCCTGCCAGTCGTACCAAAAAAAGCCTGAATTAGCCACTGAACGAAATCTGGCCTGGCCACTGGCAGGGTGGGCTTTTATATCCCGTGGACTAGTGTCTCTCAGGGACCGGCCCCTCAGATGGGCCTCCGGTAGATGGGAAAGAGTTAGTTCCCTTCCCAGACAAACACTTTTAATTCCAAGTTAAACAGAAACTGAACTATGAAAACCATTTTAACCCCTGAGGATAGGGACATGCAAACAAGGTGAATTAGAACAAAGAAAACCTGCTTTCCTTGTTGTATACATTGGGACTAGTTACCTCCCTCATCATTAAGGACAGCTCTGTATAAATATTTCCCCAGGAGGCCTCTTCTGGTGACGCACAAACCTTCTCCCATCAAGGGACGACAGATGTTACCTTCTTTTTACCATCAAGGTTCTGCCTCTTGCTGGGAAAACTGACACCCAGGTAGTTTCCTGCCCCCTACAGTGATCCCAGAACTGAGAACCCTGCCCTCAAAAAGGCAAACCGATTTCATGAGGAATTGACAAACAAGCCGTGCAGCAATAAGTCTGGGCAGCATTTGTATTTACAGTGTCATAGGTAATGAACACTTATTCCATTTGTGTAAGAGTTCTAGAAGGCATCCATTCTCCTTGCTGCTCTGTTGCTTGGTGGCTGAAATATACAGGTCTTAGAAAAATCCAAGAAAACGTGACGGTGGAAATTACTTTAAATCCTCTCTCAATAGCACTCTGATCTAACACGTTCTTAGCAATCCTGAACACTACCTCTGGCTGATTGTAGAGAAATGCCATCTTTGGTAACCTGGTCATTTACAGAACAGAAAGAGATGGGGCAGGGGAACTCCTGATTTTCTCGTCGGCCTCCATTGTTTCTGCAAAAGCTTATTATATTACCTTTACATTCTCATGGATTCAGCTCCATCGACTTCAGGAGAAAAGGTAACAATGACTATCACCTATTGAGTGCGCAAGCAAATTCACCTCGGTGACTACAGTTACTCAACTCTGCTAGGAGGGATGAGAGAGCCGAGGTCACAACGACGGGGTGACTCCCAGCTGTCAGCTGGGGAGCTAGCCTCCATGACATTACTGCCGTAGGACACTGGTCTTGCAGGGGCTTTGCCTGGACTGCTTCGGTTTCATGTTCTGAGGAAAGGCTCAGGGTATCTGATAGTCGTTTTTCCCGGATGTCTTGTCTTTGACTCAGCAAGAATGGGATGTTCTAGCCACTTGAAAAGAAAGGAAGACACAGTCTTGAGCGAATGAGTCTGTGTGTTTTCGCTTGAGTTCATTTACCCACCATAATGGGAACAAATTTGTTCTAGGTGAGGAATCATGGAGGACTCACAAGAACATTTGCTTTTTTCCTCTAGACCAGGGGTGGGCAAACTGTGGCCTGCAGGCCGCATGTGGCCCGCTACAAATTTTTTGCGGCCCGCCTAGACATCAGAAAAAACCCGCCTTGAATCTAGATTTCCTTCCCGTGCATGACCAAAGATTTGTCTCGTATTTTCCACTAGAAAGGCCACATAAATACGCATGCACAGTGTATATACGCGCTTTTCTGGTTGATCTGGTTAATTTCAATTTTGTCTTTGCAACAATAAATCTATAAATTTCTACCTTCAGTGCTTCCAATAATAGACGCCTCCACGTGGCTAGGAGTGGGGTAGGTGCCTTGACACTGAGCCGAGTCTATAGGAATCCAAGGGCAAGCTGCTGGGTTCCGTAACATTTTCTGATTAGGCGTTAGCTTATGATATCTTGTATCTTGTAAATGGCTGCAAATTTTGATTGTAAGTAAAGCTCCCTCCTTTTGGAGTATGCTGGCGGTATATCCGCATTTAAATAAGTAAAACTAGGTCTTTTTGCAAGACAAGCAAGTAAAGGCAATTTTTGTCATTTCCCTTTATTAGGAAAGCAGAAAGTGCCTGAAAGTGTTTCTGCTAGGATTAGGGATCATCTGCAGAGTTTGAAGGACGAGGACACAAGAAGATTTCAGGACTTCAAGAAAATAGAGCCTAAACTCAATTTGCTCTCTTATCCCATCACTGCTGATATTGATACAGCACCCGAGGAGCTGCAGCTTGAACTTATTGACATGCAGTCAGATCACACTGTGAAAAAAATGTTCAATGCTGTAACATTAGTTGACTTTTACAAATCTTTGTCTGCTGAAAAATTTTCATGTATGAAGAAATTTGCTGGGAAAATGGTCTCTACATTTGGATCTACATATATTTGTGAGCAAAGTTTTTCTTGCTTGAAGATCAACAAGAGTGACTATAGATGCTCTTTGACAGACATGAACTTGCAGGTTGTGATGAGAATTTCAACAAGCAATCTTACTCCTGATTTCAAAAAAATTGTAGAAAAGTGTGATAGGGTACATTTATCTCATTAAATTGATTCTAAAATTAAATAGGTTTGCAGTTATAGATGATATAAAATTAGCACAATAAATAGAGTAAAACTGCCAATAATTTATTTAATTTATACTTATTGATTTTTATGATACAATCTATATCTTTTCTTTTTTTTTAAATATATTGTTATTTATTTATTTATTTTGACAGAGAGAGAGAGAGAGAGAGAGAGAGATACAGAGACAGAGAGAGAACTGAACTGGGGGAGCTCCCAGTTCAGCATATGGTTCTGCACGGGCCGGGGCCAGGGCTGGGATTCAGTCCTGGGTCCCCGGCGCTGCAAAGTGAGCGCTTAACCCACTGAGCCATCCCGGCTTCCCCTATATCTTTTCTGAAATGCAAAGTTAACTTATAAATGCAGTCATTTTAAAAGGTGTGGGCCTCCGCTAACCTTCATTTCCACAAAGCGGCCTCTGAGCCAAAACAATTGCCCACCCCTGCTCTAGACAGCTGATGAGACCCAGGTGATGGATTAGGCAGAATCAGTGTGTGTCAGCGGTGAAGATCCGTTCAGGCTAAAGATCCGTTTTATTCATCTGTAAAATGGAAAAGGGGGCATGAACCTGCTTCTCATGAAAGACCCACCAGAGCCGGGTGGGTGTCAGGGATAAAATGAGTTTGCTTGAATGGTCTCCCAAGAGAGGACCTCAATGAGCTAAAAACACAGATAAGCAGAATCATTCATTGAGACAATTTGGGCTGTTATCTATTGGCAACTTATCCATATGACAGCTTATATTTAAATGTGGTGTATGTATAAGACTGTCTGGAAAGTACCCAGCCATGTAAAATGCAAAATAGAGATATTATGGCTGGGTCTTTTTGGGACAGCCCTTGTATGTGCGTCACAAATAGGCCTGTGCATCTACTGTGTGTCAGGCACAATGTGAGGCATTAGAACTGCAGTAGCGAATAAAATCGACACAGGTCCCCACTTTTGTGGCTCTTACAGGCATCTTGTCTACCACACCAGATTCCTATTACCTGTGCAATTAAGCGTCACTCTGCTACAAGCCCAGTGGAAGCAAGTGAAGCCCAATCACTCTGAAACTTCCCACGAGGACAAGCTCAGAGGAAGTGGAGGCTTTGGGAGGCTATGGGATGGGAGGCCCACGCGGGGAGGATGGGGCTCGTTGGCCGCAGACGGGACAGGAAGCAGGCTGCTCGTGGGACACGCAGCCATCACATCCCGAGCTGGGTTGCGGGATATTTGCATGAGCCCAGTGCTGGGTTTTGCCACCATGCGTGAGACACCAATGAACACGAGCACCTGGTCTGATGCTGAGTGACGGTGAGGGTTACTGTCAACCATCTCTATGTCAGGACAGCTGGCCAGCCCGAGATTTGTGTTTGCACACATGTGCACACTCATGTGAATGTGTGGGCCTGGCTCGCCAGGAGGGTCAGGCAAGGTATGAGTGAATGCATGTGTGTGCAGAGGGGTTGATCTACAGATGCAGAATTCTGCCATCACCGTCTTGAATTCTTCTCATTTTTACCAACGGACCCAGATTGTCATTGCATATCCCTTCCTGGGAGCAGACATGGTGGTGAGAGTGTGAGGGGGTGTCTGTGGAGGAGCAGGGTCAGTCACAGTGATGAAGAGGGGGCCCTGAGCGCTGTCCGGTCAGGATACCCCTCACCACCCAGCATGTGCATGGGGGTCTGCATGTGGGGTCAGAAGTGAGCTGCCAAGGCTGGAACCTGCTCACACACACGGGCTCAGTGCTGAGCAGGGCACTGGGGAGTATGAAACCCCGACCAAACATGCAAATTGGAAATCAGGACACGGTGCCTGCTGGAGTCTGTCCTAAAACATTCTTCGCATGCTTGTTACTCAAACCAGAACTTCCTGTTATTCTCATTTTTAAAATGAACGTGGACTAAATCATGAAAAGAAGGGCCTGGAAAATGGGCAGAGCTGCAGTTGGTACCGAAGGAAGACATGGTGCAGGGTGTGGATCCAATGCGTCACCAAGGGCACAGGAGTAAAAGATTTGAAGACATAAACAAAGACCAAAAGATACACAGACTGGGTCAGAGCAGAGGTCCAGGTGGGAGGAAAACAGCCAATAACTGGAGAGGCAGGTCGCGGCCGGATGCGGGAGGTCTGGGCGTGTAGAGCAGAGGAGCCGGAAGCCCTTCCTTCCGGGAACAAGGCGGATGCTGGGACTGTCCTGCTCCGAAGCCATCCCTTCCTTCCTCTTTGTCGGGAGGGTGCAGGTTTCATCTGAGCCGCGTTGCATCTCCCTTAAGCGCCTCCTTCCCAGCCTCCACGTGGCTGACGTCGGGTAAGGAGCTGTTGGAGGAAGTGCTGTTGTCTCAGGAAGACACTGAACGCTACTGAAAGGATTGCTCCAGCCTTGGGGTGCACCTCCTACCTTCTGCCTCCTTTCTGCCTGTGTTTGCGCCCTGAGGGGGCCTCAAGAATGGGAACCATGTACCAGGAAGGGGAGCAAACAGAAGGGAAAGTGGCCTATGGGAGACTCGTGAGAGGTCTTAGCAGAAGGCACACCTTAGTGGAGCACACTACGGGCAATGCTGCTGTGGGCAACGGAAAGCCCTCGACGGCTTCGGAGCAGAGGGGACGTGATTCACGGGCTACAGTGTACAGAGGAATTTGAAAGGAACTTAGAAGCGGAAAGATCCAGCTGACAGCTAAGACAAGAAGTCAGAATTAGGATGGCTTGAGTCGGAAAGGAAAAGAAATGTTTCTGAAGACGAAGTGAGCAGATGAACCAATAAGACAATGGAGGAGGTGATCTTGCCAGGTTGGCAGAAGGTGAGGGAGGAAAAGAACCCTCCTGGGAAGTGGGTCTGGGGAGGCTAAGTCACTCCATACAGACTGAGGCTCAGTGTCAATGAGAGGCTGAGCAGAGCTCTCCAGTAGATGACTGGAGATACTGAACCACAGGCCAGGGAGACAGTCCGCATGGAATTGAGGTCACCTATTTAGAGGTGATTTTTCAAGAGCAAATAGAAAACTTAGAAAAATAGGCTGATGCTCTGAATTACAAAAGGACTATTGTCATGTTGAGCCACATTGTCTCTTGTGTCCAAATTCACCTTTTTTGACCCTGTAAACATTTCTCCTTTTTCAGCTGCTGGGATGTTAGGCCCCACCAGAAGAGGGCGCTGGAGGGACCTCCAAGGCTGCACGAAGTCCCTCCCCTTCCCGTTCCTGTTGTGCATCGTGTTTGCTTAGCCTGGTGTTGGGGCTGGGCTCCCCTCTTCTGCCTGTGTGTTGTCCACTCTTCATCCTGCAGGTGGGAGCCCCTCCTTCACATCTGGACCCTCCCCCCCCCCACCCCGGGTCCCCTTTTCTGCTTTCTTACAATGAACCGCCTTCCATTGGGGAACAACTCATTGCATTATTTTCCCAGTTCCATTAAATAGTATAGTTTCTGTCTCAAGACTTTAACTGATGTCGGCGTGGAAAGCAGATTGGATTTTTCTGACTGATTATTTATTGTGTAGGTACAACCTGTTCATAGACAGTAAGGACTACAATAGTGAAGCTCGTCCAAAGTCAGAGCTGCAAAGGTGAGCATAGACTGCATTGAGTTACAGTGATTTTTCTGCCCCCAGCATGGCCCCTGGCAGGGATGCTGTAGAGTGAGCCATCAGCTTGGGTTGGATGGGAGGGAGTGAGGGTCCCCCCAGCCCTGGACAGCCCATTGTACTATGTATGCTGGATCTCCTTGTCTCCACTAGTAACTGCCTCTCAGTAGCCGCATTAGCCTCTCCTGGGCATAATTACAGTTTATTGTTACAAAGCCACGGGTGTGATGTGAGATAGGCACACGCCCTTCGTGTGGAATTGAAGTGTTTTCCTAAAGACTTTTCAAATGGTCTTGTGACCTTCTGCATCAGCGTTGTTGCCCAAGTTGCTTCCATTTCACAAGCACCTAGGTTTAGAATTTCTAAAACCAACCTAATGGCCAGTAGCCTAACGTTGGGGGAAGCTAAGTGGCCATCCGAACGGATTATTCTTCAGTCGCCAAAGAGCCTCCAGTGACACTCGCCTTCTGTTCCAGTCTGAATACTTCATCATGGAACTTGGATTGAAGAGGTAAGTAGAACCTGAATGAATTATCTACAGTCCATCTGGAAAACTTCCTTTAATGTCTGTTTGATCTTGGTCCATCCTTCCTATAAATGAAAAGCTAACGTCAGCACAGCCTTCTTTGTGTATATTAGCTTTAACAAAGGAGCACGGAATGTCGTCGCTCCTGAAATTCTACCCCATGGCTGTAGAAAAGTCTACTTCTGCCATTTAATGTCTGGCCGATGCTTCCTGATTTTCTGACAGGTTGACCTTTAAGTTTGATATCATATTCGGAGAAAATGATTCATAGTAGTAGTACGTTATGGTGAATTATAGCCATTAGCAACGAAACTGATTCTTTTGTCCCATTAATTTTTTTATTTTTTTGGATTTTCCTTTCATGAAAATGTTTTCTGATTTCTTTTTGTGTTCTATTGTTATACCTTTGTTTGTTTTATTTGTATGTGTGTTACTTTTAATTATAACTTTTTCCATTCATCATTTATTTTACTTTTTTAAAAGATTTATTTTTATTGTTTTTGACAGAGACAGAGAGAAGTGGAGGGCCCAGAGCAGTCTCCATAGTTGTACGTCATCAGTTTTCTACATAGTGTCTCTCCACAGGTGGGTGCAGGGCTGCACAGGGCAGGAACTGGCCGACTTCCTGCATGGGAGGCCCACCCCTCCACCAGCTGAGGGCCTCCCACATGGGAAGCATGCCCAGTTCAGCATGTAGGTCCGCACGGGCCGGGGTCGGGACTTGATCCTCAGACCCCAGGGCTGCAAAGCCAGCGCTCAACCCGCTGAGCCATCCGGGCTTTCCTCCATGAGGCATTGAGATATGCCACTTTTCTTTTCAGTGGGCCTCTGTTATGGACTGAATTGTGTCCCCCCAAAACTCATATGTTAAAGCCCTAATCCCCAATGTGACTGTATTTGGAAATAGAACCTTTTAGATAGGCAGTAAGTGTTGAATGAGGTCAGGAGGATGGGGCCCTGATCTGCTAGGATTGGTGTCCTTATAAGAAGAGGAAGAGATACCAAAATCTATGTATGTATGTATGTATCTGTCTCTCGTCGATCTCTTTTCTCTCATCTTTCATCTCATCTCTCATCATTCCTCCCTCCCTCCCTCTTCTTCCTCATGCAGAAGGGACCATGTGAGGACACACAAGAAGGTGGCCATCTACAAACCAGGAAGAGAGGTGTCAACAGAAACCGAATCTGCTTGTACCTTGGCCTGGAACTCCCAGCCTCCAGAATTATGGGAAATTAATTTCTATTGTTTAAGCCACCTGGGCTGTTCCAGGTGGTATTTTGTTCGGGCAGCCCAAGCTGGCTAATATAATCTCTTAAAAACGATAGACATAGACTTTGGGTTGTGATCAGTTCCAGAATTTTTAAAAGGGGGGTCAAACGTATTTCCATTAAACGGCTTTGGGCACCATATTCTCTCTACTTTCTTACAGTTGGCCTGTCTCCTGCCTTTCTCCTGTGACCTGAAGCTCATGTATTTTTATCTGTGCTGCTCTTTACAGAATATTTTATATACATGTGGCAATTAAAATAATGGAGATGAAGTCTTTGGGTCATTGTAACAGCAGTGATAGTTGGTTTCGTGGGAATATTTGATTTTCCCAGAAAGTGGAGGAGAAGGAAAATAAAAACAGGCTGAGGGGGGCCAATCCCTGGGGACTGTGCATATTAGACAGAGGATGGAGCTGTAACAGTGATGCCGAGGGAGCCCCAAATGCAAAGGGGGCTTCCAGAGGGCAGGTCTGGTTACCATCTCCCCTGAAGCTTGGTAGCTAAGACATCACTAGGGAGCTTTGAGACATCATCTTTAGCTAAGTGGTTAAGAGGCAAAAGGCAAGGTTAAGCAAGTGCTGAAAAAGTCGTCGTAAGTAACTTAGACTACCCTCACAGGAGAGGAGAGAAAGAGGCGTACAGCTTCAGGGGACAGCTGGCCCTGGGCCATGGAACAGACCAGTACACAAGTACTGACACTGGCGATGACGCTGGCAAGGCAATGTGGAGAAGGTAACCTTGACAGAGCACAGTGTTAAAGACCGATGCTAATAGCTTTTGGACCCCGCTGAAGAGTAAGTACCCTTTTCCCCTCACCCCTAACTTGAGGGTGAGCACTGGGCATGTAATATATCATAGACCAGATGCCACTGAGCTTCCCCACCAATGTCAAGGGCTCATGGCAAGGACTGCGGCTCTGGGAAAATCAGCATCCGCACAGGAGGGAATGGGGTCAACTGCAAGTCAATGGCTGCGATCTTGGAATCCATTCATTCAATGAGAGTTCTGTAAGGGCCTAAGGATGAATGAACGCACCATTTGAGGGCAATATTCTTCACGGTTCTACCTCGTCTGTGTCTCACAATCATGCTGTGGGATTCTCAATCTAATCATGGTTGAAGAGTAGGCTCAGAAGAGAAGTGACCTGCCCACAGAAGCCAAGTTGCTGGGTGTTGGGAACAGCACTCCAGTCCTGATCTCTTGGTTCTGATTCAGGTTTGTTTTCTTTTTCCCCCCACAACATAATACCCTCCTTTTCAGCATTCATCTCCTTAGCAGGTGACAGAACAAGAGTGTCAAGAGGACAGACCATCAAAGTAACATAACTAGGAGTTTTTCGCTCTTTGGCCATCTGTCTCCCCAAACATATTGCCTTTATTTCAGGAGAGAGTGCTTGTCTGAACCCTGCCCCCTTCTGTGCAAGTAGAGACCTGTGTGTGACAAGCGGTAAGAAGTCTTCATGAGTCCTCTTTCCTGGAGGTTAAAGGCAGCCCGAAGTTCCTCCCCCTTCACTGTCCTCTTCCTCTCTAGAGCTCTCCAATTGTCACCGGAAGCTTTCAAGCAGAGGCCACCCAAAGCCCAAGCGAGGGCAGAGTGGGATAGGAGAATGGGGTGTCAGAATTAACCTGCCGTGACCCACAACTCCAACAGAGCCATGTGGAACAAACTAAACCAGCTGGTAGCTTTGAAAACATTCACAAGAATCGCGTCATTCTCAGAAACATTGTAAAATGAAGATTGCATCGAATTCAAACGTCCTTAAAATTCAAATAGAAAACATGTAAACATAAACTAGAAATCCACAGAGTTCAAAGATCTGTACAGCTTGATAGAAAATGTATTTGAATGTCTTAAGGTTTAAAAAAAGAAATTCCAAATCTAAAACAAGTGATCATCTTGGATGGGAGCTGCCGACATCTGACGTTTGAATGCGAAAAAAGTCATGAGCTATGAGACCAAACTCTTATAAGATTGCAGCTCACAGCCCAGTGATTCTGAAAATGTCTTCTTTTGGCTCAATGACTGGGTGTTTGCAGCAGTAAGTTTCTCATACAAATGAACCTTCTGGCTCTACAAGATCTCAGTTAACTGGGTTGTTTAGTGGACCAAATTTCTTTAATGTTATATATTGGCAACTCTAGAAGCATTTAGAATTAAGCAACCTCAGTTAAAATGGATCTGAGCTGTATAGTGGATAGAAATCTTTTACCTCCAGAAAGGCTTAGAATTAAGTATAAAAAGGGTTTAAGAAAGTCAAAATCAAATCTGTACACTTGGGTAACTTAATACACTTGTAACATGTAAAAGAATGTGGTCTATTAGTGTGATCACCCTCTTTCTCTCTCTTACATGAGGTGATTGATGAAGTAGTTTAGATCCTTCACTTTAATTGGAAACCTTAACAAATTTATC
This sequence comes from Craseonycteris thonglongyai, assembly GCA_004027555.1. Lineage (NCBI taxonomy): Eukaryota > Metazoa > Chordata > Mammalia > Chiroptera > Craseonycteridae > Craseonycteris > Craseonycteris thonglongyai. The sequence continues at coordinate 27,187 of PVKE010010721.1, read as the reverse complement.
CCCAGATTTAGAACATTTGTCAGAATAGAATAGTGTGCAATTTCAGACACCAGCTGGGCGTCCTACAATTCAACTCAATTCTGACACTTTTTCAACCCAAAATAGCATCACATGATCCCACAGATTCAGGGCTCAGTTCCACAAGATTGTCCCTCATCCCCACTTCAGAAGCCAATATCAAGTCCAGGTGGTCACCTGTGTGGCTGACCTATTGGCTAGAGATTGGAGGTTCCAATAACATCTTGGGATTTAGTACTAGACACTAGCATGGATATCAGAACCCAGAGGCAATTTACTTTTCAGATTACTGGCTTATTATCAAAGGACAAGGTGTGAGGAAGGAGCCGGGAGCTTCCACACACTCTCCAAGCTCAGCATTCTCTCCATGTCTCTATGGGGTCAGCAACCTGGAAGCTCCCTGAACCCCTCCTTTTGGTATTTTGCAGAGGCCTTGCTACCAGGGTGTGGATGATTAAATCACTGGCCCTTGGTCATAGATCCAAGCTCCAGCCCCTGTCTCCGCCCCAGAGGTCAGGGGGCGGGACAGAAAGTTCCAACCCTCTCATCACGTGGTTGATTCTCCTGGCAACCAATCCCCATCCTTAGGTGCAGACAGAAAGTCACCTTGTTAACACAACAAAAGAGACCCTTGTCCGTCTCATCACTTAGGAAATAACCAAGAAGTTTAGGAGCAAAGACCAAATACATATTTTTATTACAAATCACAATATTTCAGTTTAAAAAAATTCAGTGTAACCCTAAAAGCATCCATGAAACCTCCAAATAATGGGAGCATTTAGCCCTGGCAAAAAGGAAGTGGTAGGAAAGAAATGCTTCTGTCGTCCTTCTCAGAAGCTGAGCGAACTTCGGTTTTGTCCTTTACTGTTCAACATTCAGTCCCCTCATTGCTCAAACAGCCTCTAAAGCAACATGAAAAATGCTGAACCCGAATGGATTGCTGGGATGTCTTGAAATTAGCATTTCTGATTCAGCCCCAAATTCTCCTAATGGCTCTCAAGCTGTCTCTACAGCAGGCTTAAACAGAATTTGTCGCTGCACTATCTGTCACATCAGGGACACTGACTGTGATCATCCTTGTCCTGAAAGAGGAAAAGAAAGTGGTCCCAGAAAGCCGTTCAATCACCTCCCTGCCAGCAAATAGCTGCTCGCTGGTTGCAGGCCGGCCTGGCCGCTCTGGTTGGGGAGGTGAGGTTCAGGCAGGCCTGCAGCCGATGTGAGTAAGACAGGCCCTGCCAGGCGTGGTCCCCGCCCCGCGGAACTCCAGTGTGTGCCCCCGACCAGAGCCACCTGAACAGGAGCAGAAGGGGCCACAACTTCTGTCCACAGCAGGAAGGGGAAGCACGCCCGGTCCCACAGAGTTTGAGATTCACCCCAAGACCATCCACTGTGCAGGCAGGCTTCTAGATGGTTCTATGCTAGTAACACCTTTTAATGCACCATTACGAAGACCATTGAGATCATATTCACAGATACTCAGGGAGTTTTAGAAACTCAGGGGAAAAGGCGAAAAAAGCGTTCCCTTGACCTTTTAGGATTAGGGTAAATGATTTTCTAATGATCCTGTCTGAAGACCGTCTGACTCAGAGAGTGTCCTGGTTTGCTTACCAATTGATCAGGGCCGGCTTCACCTGAAGAAAGTGATGAAATTCAAGGACTGACCAGTTAGAGAAAACTAGCCTGACGGGACTGTTTAATGGCTCTAAATGAATATTAACCGGTTTTGCATCTATATCACCGGGTATTTTTTTTCCCTATCCTTCTCTTCATTGACTATGTCTCATGTCCACATCCGCTCTCTGAGCCAGGTCTGTAATTGTACTGTTGTTTTCATCTATGAGTTAAGAACAGCTCTCATGTGATCGCTATTTGCATTAAGATTTTTGCCACTTAAGGGTCATCCTTAGTCAAGGATTTGTAATAATTTGCGAAGATGCCTAAAAGAGAACATTAACTTATAAATCTATTCATAGGACTAAGTATAACCTCGCTACTTTTGAGATATATTTATCCCTCTATGTATGCAATTCTTTATCCATCTGTTCACCCATCTGCCCATTGACAGCCATCCAACTGAAGATGCATCTGAAGTCAGACAGTTGAACCTGATGACACTGCTATCGGTTCGGTTCTACGTCCAGCTCCTCCCTAACGCGTGGCTTTGGGAAGTCACGCACTCTAAGAGGTGTGTTTCCTCGTGTGTAAAATAGCATTATGGGATGTGGAGAAGTAGAAAGGGGGATGGATGTGTAAAGCACTTGGGTCGTGCCTGACTCACACCCTTAATCGGTATAAGTTATTCTAATACCTACAAGTCTAGACATGAACATGTAGTAAGAATAGAAGGAAATGACAGAAAGTAAACAAGGACTGTCCTGGGACTTAGGGTGTCAGCTCTTGACAGGGGCGTGGAAATCATCATTTCTGTCCTTTTAACTGCTCCTCCTCTCAGACCAATAGGTCTCCAGTGTCATGACAGCAGGTCACGGAGACAAGAGCTCCAAGACACCTACACTGTCTGAGGAGGAGTGCTCGGGGAAGCCCAAGGTCAAGAGCAGAGACAAAAGGGAGAGAAACAAAACAGCAAACAGAAGACGGTTATAAGAGGGCAGATAGTCATCAAACCATATTAACAATCCCATCAACTGCAAGTGGGCTAAATACAGCGATTAGAAGACAGACTGTCAGAATGGATAACAGAACATATGCTGTCTCTAAGAAGCCCACCACAAATATGAACACTCAGGTTCCAAGTAAACGGATGGAGGAGGACATGCTACGCTAATCACCAGGAGCTGGACTAGCCCTGCTCATCTCAGAGAACGCAAGTGGCTTCAGAACCAGGAACGTCATAGGGGCTGGAGGCGGGCACCGCATCCTGAAGACGACAGAAGCCTAAACGCGTGTGCACCTAACAACGCCGCCAGAACGTGAGGATCTTCTCGGCCTGTTGTGAGTGTGAGTCACTTTATTTTGTTTTCTAGATATTCTCTAGCAAACAGGCTAGAGATAAAAAAGAAGTAGAAGGGGAAGCTGGGATGGCTCAGCGGGTTAAGCACTCGCTTTGCAGCCCTGGGAACCCAGGATCAAATCCTTGCCCCAGCCCGTGTAGACCCATGTGCTGAACTGGGGTGAGCTTCCCCTGTGGGAGGCCCCCAACCCAGTTCCCGCCTTGCGCGGCCCCCGCCCACCTGTGTGGAATGAATCCATGTTGAAACCAATGACGTACAACTGTGGAGACTGCTTTAGGCCCTCCCCCTTCTCTGTCTCTTTTTCTCTCTCTGTCAAAACAACAAAACAAATAAAGTCTTCTGCTAAAAAAAAGAAGAAGAAAAGAGAAGACAGAAAGTAAAGCAAACCTCACTGCTTCCCCTGTTGCTTGCCTTTGCTTCCCTGAGAGGAGGGCGAAGACCTATTGTCATGGTGACAGCAGCCCCGGAGGTCAGACGTCCACTACGGGACTCAGTAGCTAGTGTCCGCACTCACAAGTTCACCTTGTCTAAGAGGAAAAGAGCAGCAGCTCAGCCCGAACAGATGGCCTCGCAGGGGGAGCTGACCGCAGCAGAAATCCCAGCACATCATCCTCTAAACCCAAGTCCCCAGCCCAGGCCTCCCCGTCAGGTTAAGACCCAGGACCCCCCAGACGAGTTCTTGGGAAGCGTTTAGACACCCCAGCCACCAAAGGCCCAGAAACGTGTCCACCTGCACACGTCTGCCCTTCACATGGATCTAAGCTCTAACAAAAGGTGGCGTTCGGTTGTCAGGTATGGGAGGGACATCTTTGGCCGGTGGCCTGGGGAGGAGCCCTCTCCTGGGGCTCAGGTGGGTCATGAAAGGGCTAAAGCTGGTTGCCGGGGCTTTTATCTTTTCTGAACTGTACGCCAAATCCCGGCTCTGGTGAGACAGAGCAAACCCTTGTCCTCAGAAAAACGTCAGACAATGTCCTGTGGCATTGACTTCAAAACCTGGATTTTTTTTTTTTTACTTTGGAAACATCTATGAGGGCAGTCTGGAAAGTATCCAGCCATGTCATATGAAAAAGAGAGGCATTTATGGCTGGATTTTTTTATTTCCCAAGCAGCCTTTGTATCTCATAGACTAAAAAGATTTGATTAATAGGAAAACTTGAGAAATAAATTTATGAGGTTAAGATATGTTTCTGGCCAGTGAACAGTTAATCACATGGTATTTTCGTTTCGTTCATGTTAATAAAGAAATGGCTCCCGCCTCTTCTCCCTGCGTAGCTCACCACCAACCGTACTTGTTCTTGAGAAACTACGTCCTTACAAGGATCTGGGCCGTGGCCGTCACACTAAATACACATTTTCATCATGGATCTCACCCCGTGAGGATGAGGGAGCGGCCAATGAGTCTCTGCTAATCCCAGGATTTACAAGGAAGTTTTAAAAACCCCTGATAGCAGTGGTCCAGTTGTAGGATTCCTCTTTATCCTGAAAGTAGATGGCAAATATTTCCAACCGGTAATGGCATCGTCGTCCCACCATTGCCGATGGAGCCTTTTCATCAGGATGGGTCCAACAGTCCCAGGCCTGGGGCTGAGAACACGCTTCACCCTCCAGCCTGTGCAGGTAGCTTGGGGGCACAGAGCGCAGGCAGCAGTGGGGGGTTCAGGGAACAGAGGCGGGAAGCGGCCGCCCCGGCCCTGCTCACCCAGGTGCACCGGCCTCACAGCGCGTCTCTCCCTGCCCATACCTGCCTGCCCTAAAATCATCAGCTCCTCCAGCTTTGAGCCCCAGCCCTTAAAGAGTTCAAAGTCGTTCCTTCACTTAGCAAACAGGCTCTAGGTGCCGGGCAGGGTCTTGGGCTTTGAAGTGGGGACTGAGCAGGTGTCTGCTCTGTGATGCTCCCATCCCAGACGGAGATGACGGCTGGTCGTCGATCAGGCCAACGAGGACCGGATGACTGGCCGTACGGCAGGCACTACTGAGAACATGACGCGGGGGCGGGACAGAGAGGTCGGGATGGGGCAGGCGACGTGCTCCCAGGAGGTGCTCACGGAGCAGGTGTCACAGATGGCCCGGGACGAGAATGCCAGCAAGCAGCCGGCGGCGGGGCCAGCACTGGGAGGAAGAAGCGGAGCCGAGTGTGCGGAGAGCCTGTGAGCCCAGACGGGCTCGGCCCCGGCCTGATCGGGAGGGCGAGTCCTGAGACACCATACAGGTGCGTGTGCACACGGCTTGCATGCAGTACGCACGCCTCTCACCGTGCAAACCAGGCAAACCCGGAAGACCTGAGATCACGTGGCCCTCGGGCACACGGGGGGTGAGGGAGCTGCCACAAGGAAGACAAAGGGTGGTCAGTGAAGTGGCCTCATGAAGTTGGCTACTGTGCATCCAGGAGCTGGTTTCCCCCCACTTTTCATAGCCTGTGACGCCTGCTCCCCCATTGAAGGCACCAACCAACGTGCCTCCCACACCCTCCCCCGTCTTCTACTTAAAATAGAGAGGGGGAGCGAGGCGGTCCCCCTAGGAGAACCACAGCCATCCCCAACCCTGGTCCCTCTGGGGAGGGCCGGGAAACCCCACATGATCTCTGTGCGGTGTGTGAGGGTGAGGAGCCAGGCGTCCTTCCTCTGGGCTTTTGTGCACCATCTGCCTCTGTGCCTGCAGAGGGGAGTGGTGGTGAGGAGGAGGGGGAGTGGGAGGGGGAGGAG
>PVKE010010721.1:0-21395 GCA_004027555.1 Craseonycteris thonglongyai | reverse complement strand
AGGGTGGGACAAAGGACAACCGTGCCACGTGTCCCCCACAGGAGGTGGACGTTTCCCTCCGGGGGGTTGTTCCCGGTGCCCGCACTTGGCCCCCCGTCTCACTGGCAGGCTGGTTTTCAGACGGGCTCAACCGCAGGGCTGGGCGCATCTCTGATGGGCCTCCTGAGGGATGGATTCTTCCCTTTCATCTCAGAGTCTGGGCACTGGTGTGTTTTGATCGTAGAAACATGCACTGGGCCAATTGCGTGATTTTTCTTTAAAAAAGCAGGCCACCGCCCCGTCTACAGTGCTGTTGTGGGCGGCCCAGGCGCCAGGGGGCCTCCCTGCAGATGAATTCGGAGTCCCTGGGCCCGCAAGGCCAAGGCTGAGTACCTTACCTCTGAATTTTCCTTTGGCAAAGTGGCAATTCATCTTGTTTATTTTACCCAGTCCGCTCATTAAGCTTCTGGTGTTAGCATTTTCTTTTGTTTATGTGGAAGTGTTTGAAGCTTTGTGTTTTGGTTTCTCCGGGAGTTTGTGGCTTTTTCATTTTACCTTGATCTTGCTGTGTTGGTACGTCGGCTCTGACCCTCTCGCCTTCGAGATGAGTTTGTTCGATCCTCTCACGGTTGCTGTCTTCACTCTTCTGTCTCGGGCTCTGCTCGTGTTTGCTGTCATTTCCCCCATTACACGCCCATTGCTTTAATGATCGCTTTACCTTTCACGTCATCCTATTATCGCTTAATTATTACGTAGAGATTCCGTCCTTGATTTGAAGCATTCTAGTCATGGCAGGCTGGCGGCAAGTCGACAGATGTGGGGAACTGTCCCCTGGCCCTGACGAGGCCATGCCTGTTTTTTCAGGAAGCCAAAAGGAAATGGAAAGAACAGATACTAGTCACGTTCACCCAGGACCTCAGGAACGGGGCCCTTGAGAGTGACCGAGCCTGAGCTATTCCCCAGAATAAAGGAGAATCTAAAGGATTTGTTTTTCAGATTCTGGTCTTTTGAAAATGTATAATATCAAGACTCGGGAGAGAAAATACAGGCATGCTATCATTAGGCATCATGGGTTGTCACGAAGACGGCACTGATGACTAAATTCTCTTCCTTTTAGTCTACTTAGTTGAGGACTCAGGTCATTATCTAAATGGAGGAGGGCAGACGTAGGAGACTGGAGAAGCTATTTTCAAGAATGGCAATAGCTAGGGCATATGGGGAGGGCTCAGTGGGTTGAGCACTCAATTTGCTGCCCCAGCGTCCAAGGATCGAATCCCGGCCCTGGCCTGTGTGGACCCACATGCTGACCTGGGGTGAGCTTCCCACGTGGGAGGCCCCCCACTTCAGCTACTGCCCCAAGCGTGCTTCCAATGTAAGAGGCCCCAGCGGGGTGTGCCTCCCATGCGGAAGGCTCCCGGCCTGGTTCCTGCCCTGTGTGGCCCTGTGGAGTGAAACTATACTGAAAACTAATGAGGAACAAATGTAGGGACTGCTCTGGGCCCTTCCCCTTCTCTCTGTTTCTGTCAAAAACAATAAAAATAAAAATCTATAGAATAGCAATAGCTCACATAAAATCGTGCGCATAGGTCTCCCTGTCAGGTTTTGAACGAGACAGCCCACTTCCCTGCTATCGAAGTCCTCACAGGTCAACAAAGCCACCAGTGAGCCCAAGGGCTGAACCAGACTGGCTTCCCTGATTAAGCTCAGGATTCAAGGCCAAAGAGGGTGGCTCCTGACTCCCCAGGAACCAAACCATGTCATCGCTGTCCCTTGGACAACAGACCTTCCGCCGGGTCCCGTAGCCTCATTCTGCAGGCTGCGTCTTCATTCCGACAAGAGGGAAAAGCCTTCGGAAATCTTGCACGTGAGCCCGTATGGAAAAGGCAGCATTTTCTAATCTGTGCGCATGTACACTTGTCACCGTCAAATGTGTGTCCGCCGAGTGTGATGGTCATTATGACGGCAGGGAAGTGGTCGTAACCGTAAAGGAGGAGAAAATTGAACTGCAAGGCGCCTGGCAGACAGAAAATGGAAAAATAAATGGGTTGGCTTCTCCCTGCGGCAGTTGGAGGGGAGATTTTTTGAAGTAATGAAGGGAAGTCAAATGAGATAGGATGAGAAATTGACTCGTGAATTGGAAGCATCAGTCTGTGTCCTGAGGAATATGAAATTCCTGGCGTCGGCTAGAGTCTTCACATTGCCTTCTGTCACCCAACAGTGTCTTCAAATGTTTATTGCGGAGAGCTGACACACTGTAGAGGCGAAACGTATTAACAAAAAGGACGTTGGGTTGTAATAAAAATGAAGCCAGCTACTGTTAAGTGGACATGGTGTGCCCATCACTGCTCTAAACGTCTGTCATTTTATTCTCTCACTCCAACAAGAGATAGGAGGCTAAAAAGTTCAAGCTCACAGAACCAGTGATTGACAAAATTGGGTTCTCCCCACACAGGTGCTTCTGCGCTCAGCTCTACCTTCCAGGCAGCTGGATGCCCCCCGACACCAGGTGTGTGGCCTCCATTCTACCCTCAGTGACCCACCCCACACCTGCCATGAGCTGGACACTTCAGAAGTGGAATGAGGACCAGGCGGGCTGTCCCCATCTCAGGGAACCCCAAAGCAGCAATTTGCCATACCGGTTAGTGTGAAGTTTCTCTACCTATAGAGTGAGCAATGTTTACCCATGAAGAGATTGGGAGCTGAGGGTGTAACAAAATCACCTATGAAGCTTTTAAACACGTAAGGACCAGGATCCTACTCCAAACCCAGGAAATTACCTTCAGGTTGCGGCCTGGGAGGTGTCGTTTGGAGACTCTTCTTCAGACAACTTGAATTCAGACCGGTATTTTAAGAACCACTAGAAATGCTGACCCCGAATTCCTCCCCGGCTCTCACATTCTAGTTTTATCTTCAGAAGATCTTCCGATGTTGCTCTCTGGTCTCACACTTACATTTGCACGCTGGACGCAAGACGCCTACTGGTGTGGCACTAGTGGGCATGGGAGCACCTTCCGTAATGCAGAGCCGTCACCTGTCAGCCATCTTCCTTCGGATCCGCACATGAGACCTCTGCTGAGCAGAGGACACTGTTAACAAGAGCCCCCCGTGTCGGGCAAGGACATGGATGCGTCAGTGCCCTGCACTCAGTGTCAAGGCTGCCCATGGATTGTTCCCTCAGCAGCATTTTAGGCACATGAATCAGCATTTCCAACCCAAGGAGTTCCTGGGCCAAGATCTCCCAACCAAAGAACGTCCGGTTCCGAAGATATTGCTGGCGGATGGGTTTCTTCTAAGTAAGAGGACAGAGCATTTGGCCCAGGATGATCAGGGAAGCAAGATTAGGAATGTAAACAAGTCCGTAGACAGGAAGTAAACAGCTCTAGTCCATACAATTAAGGGTCCGAGTTACGCTGGGCTGGTTCTGCCCATGTCATCCAGGGTAAGTGTGCATAAAATGCGTGCTTTTAAATTTAAAAAGTATACGCAAAAGGAGATCACTTCCCAAAGTTGCTATTTCTGAGTGCTCTACATGTATCCGCAGAATTTGTAATAAAGAAGGAAACCAAGGGGATGCTGGGAGAGCTCAGCAGTTGAGCCTTTGTATCCCAGTCATGAGGCCTGGGGATCGAATCCCAGCCCGGGCCCGTGCAAACCCACAGGCTGAACTGCGGCGCAACCGGTAACTGCCAGGATGGTGGCAGAGGCTCTCACCTCCGAAGCAGGAGGCCCCATTTCGGTTCCCACCCCACACGGCCCCACCTCTGCCTGCGTGGAATGAAACTAGGTCACAACTCACGATGTGCAACTATGGAGACTGATCTGGGCCCTCCCCCTTCTCTCTGTCTCTCTCTCTCCCTGCCCACTTCTCAGTGTCTCTCAAACAATAAAATAAATCTTTAAAGAAGAGAGCACAGACTTTCTGACAATATATGGGAAGCAAACTCACTCGGGCCTCAGCGCTGCCGTTGTCATTGGGGCCTCGCTGGCCGCTGACAGGCCCCCTGGGCCCCAGGCCTGTGACCAGTCATCACGCTGCCGGCTCCGTGGTCGTGCACACAGCAGCTGCTGCTCCTCGCAGCAGCCGGGGGCTCAGGAGCTGAGGTACGTGCTGCGTCCTTCTGTTTGTGGACAGTTCAGGCCCACGCGGCTGCTCTTTATGACCAGGGGCCCGCTGGTACTAGAGATCGGGTCAGAGCCAGGCACCGTGGGAGTCGTGATGGCTGGGGCCTGGAGGGGCTCCTGCTGGGGGGGGTGGGGAGCAGGGCCTGGCAGGCATGCTGACTGCAGACCCCTTCACTGAGCTGGGTAAGTTCAATCTGTGTCCGGTTCCGCCGAGACCCACCTTGGTGCCGCTCGGCCACCACACTGGCTCCAGGGGTCTCGCGTACCAGGCAGGGGGAATCTTCAATCCTGTCTTCAATCCAAACCTCCCTTGTCTCCTCCCACATGTGCGAACCACTGTAGGAAAGGTCAGTGCCTAAGAGGAAACACGTTGTCGGCAGGATGGCTGAGTAAGCGCGTCATGACTACGCTCGGGCATTTCCCTCTCACCTGCAGAATGTGCCAAAATGATCTACCCGAAGCTTCAGCCAAACCCTGAACCAGGGCCTGCTGAGGAAGTTGGGACAGCTGTGAGGTCTGCACACTGCCCAGAGGCACCGGGCCCAGGGGACCCAGCCAGTGAATATGGCCACCCCAGGCCCTGGCTCAGGGCTGAGTCAACCAGCAGAAGGGACATGTTTTAGGATTTGTAACACGTACAAAGCTTCTGTGTGTATCAGCTGACACCCTGCACAGGACCGTATTGAAAACAAAACAAAACCTTCATAGCTAATGAGCACAACCGGGTTAGGGTACCGTTGGGCTAGAAGACAGGTTGCTTTATTATTAATTGGATTAGTTAGAAAAGGCTTGGCGGGGACATTCTTAAGAGGTTAAAACACATATTATCTACCCAGCATTGTTGGATGATGTATTTATTAATAAGGCCTCTTCTAATTTACTTTTCATGGAAGCTTTCCTTTTGAACTTATGGAGTGACCGTAATAAACCCTAAACATTAAGAACAATAGTTACTGAGTGACTGTCCTCGCCCTTTAGTTAACACAATGTTAATGTCCTGCTGACCTGTATGAACTTCCCACAATTGTACCTGCACTTGAGGCAGAAGCGAGCAGATCAGAGATGCTCGCAGTTCCAGCTGCATTCCGAGCGCTATCCATGGTTTGTGACCACGAGGTGGCGGTGGAGACGCCTGAGCCACCTCCGTTCGTGTCGCAGACCATGAGCCGGTAGCGTGGGATGGGTGCTTTGCTTGAGGGCCACGTGACCACCTGTCTTACACGCACATGGGCGTCTCTGGGATTGTCATCAGCTGCCGAGAACACACAGGTGTCTATGGCAGAGTCTCTTGTCCTCAAGGAGCTCAGAGTCCAAGCGAATGATACCATCTCCTTAAGGCCCACAGCCGGAACAGCGCGCCTACGTCACATCCAACAGGTTCATGTAAGTCCCTAGGTCTGGTCATGACCCTCTCAGACTCTACAGGGATGAGACAGCCCAGCTGCCGGGTTAGAGCGGCCAGTCTCCTGGTCACCCGGGAGCCGGGAAAATGCCGTGGCATTGGCTGCTTACTACCTCCCCTTCACGATCCACCTCGAGAACTTCCTTCTTCGCTTTGAACGCTTTTTCCACCTAGTCATGACGGTGCCCGGGTAATGTCGGTAGCGAGGCCACACAAAGACACGTTTCTTGAGTTTCTACATTTTCATCAGAAGAAAGAGAGGACAGAAGGAAGGAATGAAAGAAGGAAAGAAGGAGGGAAAGAGGCAGGGAGGGAGGAAATGAAGGGAGGGATGAAGGAGGAACAAAGGGAAGACAAAGAGAGGGAAGAAGGGAGGGAGGGAAAGAGGGAGAGAAGGAAGAAATGGGGGAGGGGAGGGACGGGAGGAAAGGCACATGGATGAAGTGTGGGGTTTTAGGACAAGGAGCTTCACGGGCTGGCACACACCAGACAAATCAAAGACACGTGAAATTCCTTCTTTTATTTCAGGGCCCTCAGTCTGGCTGACCCACCTGGTGGGCGAGACAGGCGTGTAAGCCAAACTGTGTTGCAACGTGACAAATGTCTCCACAGAAGGTGGAAGGGGGCAGGTTGGCAGATGGAGTGATCGCGGCCAAAGGGGTGTTGTCTGGGACGTTTCTCAGAAGAACGCCTGAGTAGGGTGTTCAGAGGTTTCAAACAAACAAAAAAACAAACGTGGGCAAAGAGGCCTCCAGTCTACATCGTTTTTAGAGCCAACCGAGGTGCCCGGCTGCAGGAAGTGCTTTAAAACAGTTCTTCTCGCAAGTTAGTGTGCGCCAGACAAAGCAGATTCCGATTCAGCGCCTCTGGGGTGGGATCCGAGAGGCCAGCGGTGTCATGGTGACCACTCCCGGGTACATTCAGGGCACAGCGGTGATGGAGACCAAGACAGTTAGTGTCTTCCTGACGCTTAGAGTCTGATGACAATGCAAAGAAAGAACAAAGCCCCACGCGTCTCAGTCTGATCTAGAATCTTCCTCGAAGCCTACGCTCCTTATCACTTTCTTTTCTCCTCCGTTCCTTGTCTCTAAACACTCTTGGTCTCAGCTGTCCCCTGCCACTCGTCCCCCCCACATCTCAGGGAGCCTTGGCCACTGCCCTCGCTGGAGTTGCCATCTCCCTGCCTGTCTGGTAGAAAAGATGCTGCCTGCATGTGGGTTTAATGCAGTGGCCAAGCCCCCCAAAGCGTCACCTGCTCCTCAGATGTTTACCCTACGCCTGCTGCCACCCCAGACACGGGACAGATCAGGGCCTCAGGCCTGGAGTCACCTACAGGGAAATAGGCAAAGACAACAAATGATGCAATCCCTAAAAAATGCCACACAATGCTTGCGTATTGTGTTTGATGTAGGTGTGTGGGTCGTAGGGCCTCAGAGGACAGGAAAGTGAATGAATCCTGGGATGGAGACGTGGCTGATGGGAGCCGGGCATTATTGCACAAAGGCCTGGCCCCCAGCCTCGCCGACCTGCCTTCTGCTCTGGGAAGGGCTGGGCAGGCCCACCTCCTCCCTCACCTGCCTGGACACTCCTCCCCATCCTCCTGTCACCTGTTTATTGAACACCAACTTTTCATCCGGGTCTCCCTTCTTGGACCCCCAGCAGGGTTTTAACTACATTTCCAGGGGCACTAGACTGTCACTGGACAGGCCCGTGGGGATACTTGGTCATTCCCTGGCCCTTCCCTTGGCGAATTGCATGTCCCCCGTCTCTGTCCTCCTTACAAAGAGGCGGCAGCTCCCTGAGGCCAGTCCTGGCATGGGCATCCCGAACCCGCAGCAGAATGCAAATGTGGAAACATGGCCCTTGAGGCCTCTGGAGAGAGGAGTAAGGTTTCTACCGGGTGGACAGGGAAGGCACAGAGCTGTGCATCTGGAGGGCAGCATGTGCCAAGGCCCTGGGGCACCATGGAGCTTGGAGTGTCTGAGGAGGGCAAGCTATCCCACGGCTTTTAGGCTGTGAGGGGCAGCGGCGACACTCCTCAGAGAACACCGGGGAGAAGGATGAGTCGAGAACCGGAGCGGCTGTGGCTAGGCTGGACCGGGGAGTTTGGACTCATTCCCGTGGGCTGCATTGAAACTCTGTGTCCCTTCAAGCAGGGTCTGAAGCTGGGCTTTTACAAGCGCTGTGATCTGTGTCAGGAGGAGCCCATGAAGCGGCCCATCAGGTAAAGCCATCGTAGCAGAGGGGGATGGGAACAAACATTCCAGAAATGGTCCAGGAATATGCAGGAGGCTTATCCATACTCACGACTTAGGTCCCAGGAGGTGAGCAAAGGATGGGGAGGAGGCCAACATTGTGCCCAGACTTCTCACTGGCTGTCTGTAAAACCAAGAAGAACAGGTTTGGGGGGCGCGAAGGTGTGTGGTTTGCAGCTTGCTGTCTGGGGCGCCAGGGGGCCTCCAGGTGGCTTGGTACGTGGTGAGCGCTGTGGGCTTGGGGCGTAGGCCCAAGTGCCGATTCATCCCCATCCACCACCGATGCTAATTAAAGGTGAGCAGGGCAGGAATTGCCCACAGGACAGTGTGGAGGAAGCCGCGAAGTGGGCCCGGGCAAGGCCCGGGAGAACCAAGAAAATTAGGAGGTGGAACTGATGGAAGGAGCGACTTTCAAGACAGGGCAGTGTTTCCAGGTCTGGGGGCAGCTCGTCTAAAATGCCCAGTACAACGATGCAGGATGAAGGGGGTTCAGAGGAGCCCGGGGTCAGCAATGGAGGAGGGAAGGGGGTGCTGTCATGAACCGCCCGCCCTCCATTCTCCTCCCACAGAAATCGTGGGCACAGGGAGACTCAAGGGCATGCCTGGCAGGGTCACCGGGAGCTCTTCTTCTGTCCCACACAGTGCCGCCGCTGTAAGGCCTGTGGGTCAGTGGCCCTGCTCCCGGCTCCGACTCTGCACAGTGGCCACGCACCTGGGCAGGTCCCGTGTCCCTTCCGGGCCGTGGCTGCCTGGGCGGCCCTGGACGCTCTCAGGCTACCTCCAGCTCTGAGCCTATGACCTGGGAATTCTGGGGGCTGGGCCACCCAGTCCGGGTCCTTTGCAAGGTTCTTACATCATTGTTTCAGCGCCTGCTCAGTGCATTTATTCAGCAAGTGCTCACTGTGAGCCCGTTTTCTGAGACTCTGGGTACAGAGGGACAACGGGGTGGACATGGCACCTGGCCTGCAGGTGCCATGGGAGATGTTAAATGAATGAGCACCCCTAGCTAATGACTGATGGAGGTAATGACAAGCCAGGAAAACTGGGGCTTCAGGGTTGGCACGCAGGGAGCTGGCATTGCTCACGACGGGACCTTTGGGCTGTGGGATCCAGGAGGGGACGAGTGCTGGCGGCATACATTGGGGGAAGCCTGAGACCTCCCATGACATCAGGCTTGCAGGACAGGAGCTGGTGAGGGTGCCATGCATGCATGAGCAGAAGGCAGCCGCAGGCAGGGGCTGACCGCCGGGGGGTGTGCGTGTCCGGGGATGGGCTGAGTCTCAGTGAAGGTGTCCACTCCGGCTGCTATTGCAGAATACCGCAGCCTGGGCAACCTGCACAACAGACATGTATTTTGTTTTCAGATGGCTGTGTTCTCGCGTCCCCACCTGGCAGAGAGGAGAGGGGAGGGGAGCAGGCTTGAGCGTGCCTCTTATAAGGGCCCTGGGTCTGTCACCAGGGTCCCGCCCACAGGACGTCTTCTCAACCTAACCATCCTCCAAAGACCTGAGCTTCAAACACCGTACGGATTCTGGGGAATACTAACGTTCAGTGCACACACAAGGGAGGCCGTCCCAGGGTTACAGACGGCATGTCTGTGGTCCGATTTATGCTTACAAAAATACCAGGCTGCAGGGAAAGTATCCGGCTATGTAATCTTTCTCTTTATCCTGACAATGGCTGGGGGTTTTTCCCAGACAGCTCTCGTATACCAAGATCACTCTTGGTATACAAACAAAACAGGACCAATTCTCTACATTGCAAGATGCCTGACGAAAGTTTGGCGAGTTTCACTCGCGGTTTTGCAGCATTAACTTTGATAAATGGACGGAAACCATGGAAGGATGTGACAAATCATTTAACTATCAGTCAAAGCTTCAATCACTGCTCATTAAACACTTTTTAATGACATTATCCTTTCAAAAGTTAGAGCTGACACATTTCCCTGGTGGGGAAATCTATCTGCTGGGGAGCAGGGGTGAGACAATCATCTCAGACCCCCAAAAGCCTGAGGAGACAGGTAGGTCTGTAGTCTGTTAATGGCCATTTTTATTTTGATCTTTGAAGAGCAGATCTCAGCAGAATAGCTGCCTAAGGGGACCTGTGCATGAGATGAAGATGACCTTGAACTCACATCTATGCCCTTCCTGAGGGTCATGACCTGCTGGGTCATTTACAGCAGAATCTGTAATAAACAAAGCGATGTGGTCACCTAGCTGGGGTCTCAGAAAGGAAGAAGAGGGGCTGTTTGAACAGGTTGTTGAGTTCCATGGTGTTCAGAGAAGAATTAGGGTTCCCGGTGTTGGGTGCTCAATAATCCTTGAATCACCCACAGTCCTGAAGTGACCCTCAACTCTCTGTGCAGGTGGCTGGACCCAAAAAACACAGCTTAGCACACCTATCAGACATCACGTACGTAAAGGGACTTAATGGCAAATGCACGGGGAACATGCTACAAAATGGTTACTGTGGCAAATGTGAGACAGGCAAGGCTGCAAACTAAGACCGCGCTGCAGCACGGAACAGATGCAGTCACGTGCTACGTTCCCTTTCGTGACTTGCTGCCTTCACCGAGAGAAACATTTTCTGATTCATCTGGTGGAACAGGAATTGGGACTGCTTTCCTCTTTATGTCTAAACGGCATTCCATTGTACGGATACACCACATTTTGTTCATTCATGCATCTGTTTGCCTGTCTGTTTGTTTGTTTTTAAGATTTATTTTATTGTTTTAGCAGAGAGAGACAGAGAGAAGGGGGAGGGCCCAGAACAGTATCCATAGTTGCATGCCATTAGTTTTTGACATAGTTTCATTCCACAGGTGGGCGCCGGGCCACATAGGGTGGGAACCGGGCTGGGGGCCTCCTGCATGGGAAGCACATTCCAGTTCAGCATATGGGTCTACACAGGCCGGGGACAGGACTTGATCCTCAGACCCCGGGGCTGCAAAGCAAGTGCTCAACCTGCTGAGTAATTCTGGCTTCCCCGCTGTTGGAAACGTGCATTTGCATTCGTTGGCTGTTGTGAATAATGCTGCTATGAACATGCTTGAGTATGTATCTGAATTCCTTCAAGTCTATATCTCAGAGCAGAATCGCAGGCCCTACTGTCACCTTATGTTAACTTCTTGAGGCTTGAATGAGTTTACACTTCCAGTGCTCCATGTTGTGTATAAGCTTATCTCCAAATCTCAAGTCCCCAACTCTTTGGACAGAGACTCTAATTGGCCACTAGGCCAATCCTCTGTTCTCTCCTTGCAGTGTGGCGGGGGTAGCAGCATGGGGGTGATGGAGGGGGCGGTATATGGGGATGCCCCAGAAGCGCAGCGGAGACGTTCTGTAGGAAGCAAAATAAGAAGAAAAAGAAGGCACTTCTGACCCTACAACTATTTCCCAGGAGCCGCCGGTGCACATTTCTCTGTCTTTGGCTCACAGGAGTTGATGGTAATTTTTAAACACCTACTTGCATGATTCACTGTGTCACCAAATTTTACATGATTATTTCTGAGATTCCGCATAAAGTTGCGACATTACCATAATAATCCGGTTGAATGACCATTTTCCAGACTGCTCTAAACAAACAAGGGGAAAAACACTTAGCAATTATATGGGAAATTGCTTTCTGCATTGTATGCCTGTAAATAGGGAACATTAATCACACAATGCACAGGCCCACACGTTGCACAGGCTGAGAGCATCCCATTGCAGCAGGGTGCAATGAATAATTAATTTCTCTGCCAATACCAAAAGGTATATTCTGTTATTAAAATACATTGACATTTCCATTCATGACAGACACCCACTCTGTGTTGGAATAATAAAGACCAAATTAGTTTCCCTCAGAATAAGGAGGATTACCACATATGTCAGAGTGAAAAAGAAAAATGCCAGCTACTTTACACAGTGAATCATTTGTAATTATTTTAAAACTCTTCTGAATATGTGGTCCAATCCCGAGGTTGCGAGTCTAGTGGCTTAGGGAAGACACAGGCATCCGGCTCAAGTGCTGAGAAAGAAAATCCTCAAAAACAAAACCTCACTGTTGTTTAAATCAGAAATTTGTTTGCCACGTAAGATAAGAAATGAAAATTGACTCTTATCACACTCATCATAAAAAAAATAATAACTATCCTCTAAAAACCTTTAGTATCTTAAAGGTCAACCAGAACCATGCAATGGTGACTATTTTGGCAGATAAATATTATACTGCCAAGGCATTATAAACTTTCTGTAAAATATGATTCATAACATTATATTTTATAGACAGCCATCGGCTGTTTCACTCTAACCCTAAACAATATCCCATTGTGTGTAGACACTCAATGTAACTGAGTTATTTCCAATTGTACTTCCATTAGAAATATACCATGACCATTTTGTGCGGAAATTTTGGGGTTTGATTTCTAGAAATAGAATTAGAAACTCAAAAGGTATGGGCACATCTAATGCCAAATTGTTTTCAAGGACGACTATTGGAACAATTTGTCATAGAGCCGGGCCATCAGTATCACACGCTATTCATTTGAGCAAACTGGCAGAATTGTTGTTTGGCAGTTTCAATTTTAAAAAATCGTTCATGGCTTAGTACATAGAATTGTACATTATTATTGGGTATATGTTTTTTTATAACTGTACATTATTATTTGACTTACTTTCCTTTGGTTATTAGGCAAGCTAGTTCCAATATTTCTTAGTCACACACACACACACACACACACACATTTGATCACACATTTGACCATTTTATTGAAATTTTAGCACCTTTTTATTGATGTGTATGAGCTATTTAACTATTAATGATATTTCCATATGTCATATTTACTTGAAACACTTTAAAATCGGGTATCTGACTTTTAGTTCTATGTAGGTATGGTTTGACAGGTACTCTTTAACACTTGATGGATTATATATATCAATCACTCTCTTTACCATAAACACTAGTGTTTAAATTTGGAAAACTCTGTGACAGTCATGGGTTTGAGAAATACATTTAACGTGCACATATGAACGGTTAGTGCTTCATCTTTTGAAGCACATATTTCTCTAACCTGCTGGAATTTGTGGTGCAGTATGTTGTTAAGTCTGGACCTAAATTGCTCTTTTCACAAATCATTACAAACCTTTTAATGAACGAGGATTCTGTTTCTACCAGATTCGTAAATCCTTCTTCCTAAGAGGTGACATTTTCTTATGTAGTCAGGTTGGCTTGTGAGCTGCCCCGTGTAGCATGCTGATACACTTGTCCACACCAAGCATGCTCGGTCACTGTGTCCTACTATAGGTTTTCACTGAGGTCCTACTATAGGTTCCCCCTGAGATGGGGGAGCCGGCCCAGCACGTGCAGCCAGGCTTGGGGTTCTCCTCAGGGGGCGTCTCCCGACATAGCCACTGTGTGACCAAGAAGGAACAAGACCAAGAGCCCGCCATAACCCGACTGGACACAGACAAGAAGCAGCGCATCGTGCAAACCACCAGCATGGCCAGCCCCCCTCCTGCTATAGAGTCTCTCTCCCATTTACTGCGGGAGCCTGGCTCTCGTCTGTCCTCCGTCTACTCAGAGACATATTGTCTTGTCATGTCCAGGCCTAGGCAGGTCCTCGCTTCCTGCCACCACTCAGTTCAGAGCATTCAGCTGGGAAAAGATGAGACTAAACTGAACTGAATGTCTACTACCGTTTTCCAACTTACTTTGATTCTCAGGAGGTGCTCAGTGTCCTGGGATCAACTCTGTTTCTCTGATTTATGATTCCTGCCCCCTCTGACTCCCGCTAAGGCCTCAGGGTGCCCCCTGGTGGTGGAAACCAGGTTCTCAGATTCCTGGGCGATGTGTGGCAGGTCCGCTGTCCCCTGGGATATGGTGGTCTTTGTCCCTCCCACCCCTGAGTGTTCTGCTGACTTCTGGGGTCTGATGGGCTCACGTTCTGTTCACTGCTTCTCTGGGCCCTGTTCTGTCCATGTGGCCTCCACTTGGCTCGTGCGGAGCTAGTGGCATCTCTGACTTTCTGCCTTGTCCTCTTCCAGCTGATGCTGATGGCATCTTATTTGGGCCACCATGGTGGAGCCCTCAGCAGACCTACAGGCCTCGGCTCCCTGCCCCCAGTAACAGAGAGGCTCAAACGGTCAAACCTAGTGCATGCTCTCTGACCACGCTGCTGGGCCTTCTGAACTCTGTTGTGTCCCTTCTGAACTCTGTTGTGTCCCTTCTGTTGTCACTTGCCTGCCCGAGTCCCCAAAAGGGATCAGGGCCAGGAAGCCTCTGCCCTTGATGCTCCCTAAACTTACCTGTCACCCCTTCCCCTCGCAGTCAGGTCTGGGCGTCTCAACACAAACTTTGCACCTGTGCCTTCCCACGTCTCCAGGCAGCACTGCCGGGACAGTACCCCCTTCTGGGAACCAGGGCGTGCTGTGTTGTGGTCATGGCCCTTGGCCAGGGGTCGGTCCCAGGAATCAAACCCCGGACCTTGCAATTGCAAGGCGAGCGCTCAACCGCTGAACTCTCCTGGACTCCTCTACCTAGTGCTATTTAAATCAGCCAAGAAAGAGGCAAATGATCAAATTCTTCTTCCCTCCCAGCTGCTGCTGGTAAAGGATCTCATTAATAAGGACCTAGAGACCTGAGAATCAGGCTTTCTAAAAGCCCCTCTTTAATTCTGTGTTTTTTTCCCCTAGATCTCGATACTCAGTTAAAACATATGACAGTATGTCTCCATCTGACCAGACCCGATGCCTCATGAACGTGTGTGATAGGCTATAGAAAACTGTTCATGTTTCTATTTGCCTGACAGACGGCATTGATTCTTTTTTTTTAAGATTTATTTTATTGTTTTTGACAGAGACAGAGGGAAGTGGGAGGGCCCAGAGCAGTTTCCATAGTTGTACGTCATCAGCCCTTGACATGGTTCTGTTCCACACAAGTGGGCAGGGGCCCCTCAGGGCAGGAGCTGAGCTCCGGGCCTCCCGCATGGGAAGCTCTCCCCAGTTCAGCACATGAGTCTGCACGGGCCGGGGCCGGGACTCGATCCTCAGTCCCAGGGCTACAAAGTGAGCACTCAACCTGCTGAGCCATCCCAGCTTCCCCTAAACAGCATTGCTTCTTGCTATTCTACTGAGAATTATCAAGGTTTTAAAAAAAAAAAAAGAGACTGAGTGAACATTTATCACATTTTTTTAAAACTCAACTATGTTTTTGCAAAATAGTTTAAAATTAGTCCTAATGCACTAGGTAATCTTTGTCAATGACATCTGTCTGTGGGCTCCATGCCTCCAGGGAGGAAAATAAACATTCCAGCTGCTGTCAGCATGGGGCGGGAAACCATTAGCCTGACACAGTGTCCTAGTTCATTGACATCAGCTTGAAGTCCATGGAAATTACAATGAAATATCAACAGGACTACTTATGTCATGTTCAATAGCTATTGGCCACCCCAGAGCTGACGTAGCTGGAGCCTGCAGACCTGACTTTGAGTTTGACTCCTTGACATGATGCGATTCGAAAGGAAAAGCTCAGTCCCCCAATAATAGCCTCAGGGAAGAGTCCACTGGGACTGTGCCCAGGACAAGACACTTGACGGGAAGCCTCCCTAAATTCAACCCCTCCTGCGGCCTGCTACACCATCCTTGTCTGGGTTTATGACTTGAAAATATTCTGAAACTCTCAGCTTGCCCCAAGCCCATCCTGTGAACTCACCTCGCAGAACACGCCTCTCTTACCTGACCACGTAAGGACACTGGGAGCCCTTGTGAATGGGAAGGAGAGGTTCCTACATGCCCAGTGTCAGGAAAACAAAGACGACCCCAAATTGCAGTGATACTGACACGGGTTCTGACACCTCCGTGGCTTCGCTCTAGACTTCCTGATTTCCAGCTGAGTTACCACAGTGAGAACTTCCTCCTGGTTCTGTGGCCACAGTTCTTTCTACTGGTGGCCCACGTGTGTGAGCAAGCTTCCAGCTCTGGATGAACAACAGGCCTTCCTGTGATATTAATACCTCAGCAAACAGGACCCTTTGGGTGGGCTCTAAGCCAATGTTCAGTTGACAGTGAATCCGAATCCTGAATGCTCACAGCGGAAGTGAGAATACAAATGTCTGTCTGCAGGAGATGGCCGTAATTCATGCAACCGTTCAGCTCACGTTGGACATGTAGATTATTTCCATTCTCCTATTATTAAAAGGACTATTCAGGGGGTGCCGGGATGGCTCAGTGGGTTGAGCGCTCGCTTTGCAGCCCCCAAGTCCAAGGATCGAGTCCTGGTCCCGGTCCTGGCCCGTGCAGACCCATATGCTGAAGTGGGGTTTGCTCCCAGTTCAGTTCTCACCAGGGTGAGCTTCCCATGTGGGAGGCCCCCGATTTGGCCCCGGGCTCAAGGGGGTGAGCTTCCCATGCAGGAGGCCCCTAGCCCAGTTCCTGCCCTGCGCGGCCCCAGCCCCCCTGTGTGGAACGAAACCATGGTGAAAACTGATAACGTACAACCATGGAGACGGCTCTGGGCCCTCCCCCTTCTCTCTGTCAAAAACAAAATAAATCTTAAAAAAAAAGACTATTCAGTGATGCTAAAATTAATGTTTAGGAACTGCTCACATGTTTGGAGTGCTGGCTTTTCTTCGTTATGATGGATTTCTGCATCGTGGAAGTCGTCGCTCGCTCATTTTCAGCAGCAGTGTGTGAGCACGTCCTGCTTCTGTGCACTCTGGGGAGTGTTGAACAACTCCGAACACAATCCTGAAGTTCAAACTCGCATTTCTCTTGATTACCAGGTGTGTTGTGACCTTGTTTCAGTATTTAGTCATCATTTCTCGTTCCCTTTTTGGAAGTTACCTATTAACTTCATTAGCATGTTTACCTCTAGGTTTTCCATGATTCTTGTTGACATTAATGAACTCAGAGTGCATTCAAACATTAGCTCTTTGTCTCTTACAATTATTTCAAGTATCGTTCTGGGTTTGTCGTCTGCCTTTTCATTTTAACAACCCGTGCTGTTCTGGAATGCACCTGCTTGAGGATGACGATTGGGTTATAACAACAATAAAGAGACTGTGCTTCTCAGAACCCACCCCTGCCTTCTATTCCAGGACCTTCTGTGTATGGAGAGTAGCCTCTGTTCGGGCCGCTATGCGTGTTCTGGGCTCCTGGATCCTCCACATGGAGAAGGTGACCCAGCTTTCCCCATGGGGGACCCCAAAACACAGGAATGATCTTCTGAAGGGCGGGCCCCTTCTAGTACAGGCTTCTCCGATAGGTGAGTGTTCTAGGAACCCACCTGCATCTGTGTTCCACCAGCTGGCGATGTGAGAGGCTGCATTCAGCGTCAGTGAATTTTTTTGGAGACTCTTTCAGTGTATTTGCTCCTTTCATGATGGGTGATTGACATGCACAAGTGCGGCATGACAATGCACCTGCCCCCACCGCGTTGAGTACTCAGCAGTTTTTGACCCAAAACGGCAAGACCCCCATGCTCCACCCTCCCTCTTCACCCGATCTCACCCGAGCAACGTTTTTTGTTTGTTTCACCAGATACAAGCAGTCCTCAAGGGGAGATGTGTTGCCCACGTGGAAGAGGCGAAACAAAAAATGGCAGAAGCCCTAATTGGCATCATGATGGACAAGTTCAAAACCTGCTTTGGGCTGTGGGAAAAGCATCCAGATGGGTGTATAGTGTCCAGTGGAGAGTGCTTTGAAGGTGACTGAAGTTTAAACATGCAGGAATACATACCCAGTTTTTTATAAATAAATTCGGATTTGGGGGGGTCCTCCCTCATATAGTGTGTTGTGTGGACTTAGTGGGAAGATCCCGTAGGACATGAGTATTTCAGGGAAGCTTTGCACATGATTCTACTCAGGGAATGCCGGGTCCTGCCCTGAACAAGACACCCGACAGCTCACTAACAGTATGACGTCCCCGCTTTAGCTACGGCCACATGTACAGTAAAAACACGTGTGCGCTTCAGTGGAGAGGAAGCTCAGGAGGGGGCCTGAGGCGGTGTGGCTGCCAACACTGCAGGCTTGGTTTGGGGCTAAACGGAGGGAAGCACAGTTGTTGGGATGCGGGGGGTGATGTCTCCCATAGGAGGGACTTACACATACTTCATGGCTAACGGATACGCCTCAGGGTGCCCAGTGTGTGCTCAAGAGAAGGGAAAAGCAATTTCCTTGCGATCTGAGCAACTCCCAGATGCAGTGACCCAGCTCTGGAGGTAGCGAGTCCTCTCAGTGGAGGCGGCAGTGCCCTGGGCGTGATGACATCATGGGACGCACCAGGATGAAGGTCAGGGAGTCTGTGGCCACTGCCTGCCCGTCTTTGAGAACCCTGCCACCCCCAGTGCAGAAGGACAGGAGTGTGGTTGAGGAAGCCCCTCGTTGCCTCCTCGTTAGGGATTCATTCGCTTCTCCTCCCATAAGACAGCCTAGCATTAGGTCCACGATCAATGTCAAGCTCAACGACCTGTTGTTTCTAAGAGCTCCTTTTATGACGTGCTCATGGGCCGCAGCCCCCTTCACCCCGGGTCTCTGCAACGCCCCCACACATGCCTCCTGCTCCCAGATCCATGTAAGCCCTGCATTGACCGTCTGTGCAAACGAATCCTTCCCGTTTGCATAGGGCGCTTTCGTGGCCTTCAGAACCTGAAAGAAAGCGACTGGATAATTGCACGCAGGTCTCTATGAACTGTGCCTAAACGCGGGTGACATACAGGACAGACCAACCAGAACCCTGAGAAGACGTGACCTCCAAGGGTGTGCTGATGACTGGGTGCCGGAGAAGTAGCCCAAACTGCAACGTGCTGACAATACCCCTGGAAGCGAGACGGCGGGAGGGCTGGTCCTTCCAGCACCTTTACTGAGTGCTGGGGCAGTGATCTTGGGAAGGAGGCACTGGGGACCTCGGGAGGCCTTGGGGAAGCCCCTGAAGGCTCTCTCCACATGGGGGCGGGAGGCTGGCTTCCTAAGGACGTGCACATTAGCAGTTTCCACAGGAGTGACAGCCCTGAAGCAATGGGTCCCTCAGGGGAATTTCTAGTCAAGGAGACATCACACCAGTTCTCAGGAGAGTCAGGAAACGAGGGATAAAGGAGAAACAGGACGACTGGCTGGCCTTGGAAATACCGGGGCGGGGTCCTGTGGGCCCGGAATGGTGGGTGTGGGGACACGAGTAGGGTAGGGGACATTGAGAATTACATAGTAATGGCCTTTCCGCTAGGGAAGGAAATGCAAATGACCTGATGGGAGTGAGGCTAGAGCAGGCGGGGGCAGCCTCTTCCAGGGCAGGGGCTCCTAGTTTTCTCCAAGAGTCACGGTCCACTAGCCATTTATTTTATTGTTCAGGCGGTCATCCCAAAATTGCTTGGTGGTCCATTGGTGGACTGTGATCCATGTCTTGCCCAGCCCTGGGCTAGATGATTTCCTCAAAAGAAAGCTAAAATCTATAGTAAGGCCTTCTAAATATCAGTCAGCTGTTGGAGTAGGTAGAATTGTGCTCTGCACCCCAAACTGACATAGTCAAGCCCTCATGCCTGGTCCCTATGACTGTCACCTTAACTGGGAATCAAGTCTTTGCAGGTATCATTTGGGTAAGAGAGGTCGTACTGAGTTAGGATGGATCCTAACCCAGTAAGCGTATTCTTAGAAGAACAGGGACATCTGGACTCATGCACAGAGATGGTAAAGGACAGAAGGACATGGCACCAGAGTGACCCGCCCACAATCCAAGGAATGACAAGGACTGCTGGCAACCCCGGAAGCCCCGTCAGAGCCTCCAGAAGGACCAGCATTGCTGACACCTGGATTTTGGACCTCCGGCCTCCAGAACAAATTCCAATGATTTAAAGGCACGTGGTGCTTCCAACAGTCCTGGGGACGATGCGCCTGTTCCGCAATTTGCATGGTGACCATGTGGAGTGTTTGCGGTGAAGCATAAAAAGAGAGATGATGGGGAAGCCGGGAGGGCTCAGCGGGTTGAGTGCTTGTCTTACAGCCCCAGAGTCTGAGGATCGAATCCCGGCCCTGGCCCGTGTGA
Source organism: Craseonycteris thonglongyai (assembly GCA_004027555.1). NCBI lineage: Eukaryota > Metazoa > Chordata > Mammalia > Chiroptera > Craseonycteridae > Craseonycteris > Craseonycteris thonglongyai. The sequence goes on along the minus strand of PVKE010010721.1, from coordinate 1,628 downwards.
ACCCACGTGCTGAACTGAGGTGGCCTCCAGTTCGGTTCTCACCGGGGTGAGACCCTGGCCCAGTTCCTGCCCTGCGCAGCCCCGCGCCCACCTGTGGAGTGAAACCGTGTAGAAAACTAATGTCGTGCAACTAAGGAGACAGCTTTGGGCCCTCCCCCTTCTCTATGTCTCTCTCTCTCTGTGTCAAAAACAATAAAAAATAAATCTTAAAAAAGAGAGAGAGAGAGATGAGGAAAGATGAGACAGGGGCCCAGAGGTTGCTGTTGATAGGGGTGGCCCAGTTTGGGGTGGTTTCATCTCAAACTGTTGCTAAGTAGGCAGGGAGAACACACACATTTGGAATGTTCTGGAGCTGGGGCTGGTGAGACAACCCGGGAGGGGGGAAACGGGAAATGAGGAGTAGCTGTGTAGACATGAGTTCAGGGCTGGGCCGTGGGGTCTGAGTTCGAGTCCTGGGCTCTCAGTGGCAGGGAGGTGGTGGGAGGGACCCAGCAGCGTCCCAAGTCGAACGTAGCGGGTCCAGTGGGTGGGAATAGAGAGCAAGCTTTTCCTTTATTTTTCTGCTCAAGGCTAATCAACCTTCTGAGCCCTTGACGCTTCCATCAAATGCCCCAGAAAAAATAGCCCAAACCAGGAAATCACCTCTTCACCCTCAAATTCCAGAATGTTCAGAGCTGAAGGGCTGAGACGAGGGGACCGCCAGCCAGAACCACCTTCCTGCTGCAGAGGCAGCTGTTTCCTGTGCACAGCCGAGAGGTGCTTCCATTACCTGCCTTTGACCTGCATCTCAATGCCTCCTCCCTGGTGTGAAGTTTTAGGGGATAGGAGAACCCCCCCAAGACCTACCGCCCCATTGTCCAGAATGGGTTTGCTCTCCTGTTTGTGTCTGATGACAAGATAGAGCGTCACACTGAGGATGAAAATAAAGGGGGTTGTGTTCTTGTGGTCCATATCACTAGGTGTATAATTGGGAGGCATGCAAATTAGGCAAGGAAATGAGCTGCATTTCTTTGACTCTAAAGAGAATATTTGTAATAAAAAGGGATGGCTAAGTAGGATTTTGAAAGCATGTAAATAACACAACGGAATTAATTGCATTTTGCAGAAGAGAAACTTATTACGTGCTTCAATTAGCATCTGCGGCTGCGGGCACTTCCCATCATTCCCCGACATTCCTTGCCCCGATGCTGGATTCAGTGAGAGAGGAAACAGTCAGCCAGCTTCTTCCGGGGTAAAGACAAAAGCACTAGACAAGTCCCCACCGTTGTGCCTAGCCATGGGTTCCCGACATGTCCTGCAGAGGGGCGAGAAGCCTGTTTATAATACTAGCCTCTGATGAGTCTGCTCCAAGCCTGGTTTTAGCAAATTATCTAGGGGGCACGGGTCGCACCCAGGACTGGGCTCCCTGGGTGGCAGAGCTAAAATAAAGAGGGGGGTTCCTGCACTGCTGGTGCCCAGGGGCCCTCATCCACTGAGCACAAAGTCCTGGCTCGTTCCGGAGGCTGAAGCATCCTCTGATGCTCTACGGAGTGTGCCTGTGAGTGAGACGCAAGGGGCATAATCTTTGCCCAGGAGGAGGGGAAGGGTGGAGGAGGGGCAGGGGGAGGAGGGAGAGGGTGGAGGGGGAG
>PVKE010010720.1:0-41727 GCA_004027555.1 Craseonycteris thonglongyai | reverse complement strand
CACTGTATTATCCATCAGGAAGCTTTGTGTTGTAAAATACTGCCCTTTGAACATGTTATGAAAATAGTCACAAAGATAATCAACTCTATTTGAGCAGCTCCATTGCAACACTGACTTTTCAAGGCCCTGTTAGAAGATACTGAAGATAAAGAACACGATTTCATCCTGCATACTGAAGTACATTGGCTCAGTAAAGGTAAAGTTCTTACAAGATTTGTGAACTTCATTGAAGAAATAAAAACATTTATACATGATAAAAATGAAAATTATGATGAACTAACAGACTCCTGCTGGCTGGTGGATTTGGGTTTTCTTGCAGACACCATGGAAAAATTAGATTCTTTCAATTTGGAGTTGCAGGGAAAAGACAAAAATATAGCTGAAATGATAAGCTCTGTAAACGCATTTAAAGCAAAATTGACTTTGTTGATATCACATCTGCATATCAAGTCTCTCGTACGCTTCCCATATATGAGGAAAATGCTAGGTAACAATGAATTAAACGTGTCATTATTTATTGAGACCCTGCAAGTGCTTCAAAAACAGTTCGAAGAGAGATTTCTGCAGTTTACAAATATTGAGCCAATTGTCTCCTTCTGTATCAATCCTTTTACTTGCCAAATAAATGTAATAGAACTAGCCGCATGTATGCAGACCTTGTTCAGGGGAAAGCAGAAGAACTAGAGTTAGAAATTTTGAACCTTAAGAATGATATTTTGCTAAAATCCTTAATATCAGAGGACTTATGGAACATAGTCGGCAAAGAAAGGCTCCCATTTTTAAAAAAAAGCGGCATATAAAATCAAATCGTTTTTTGGGTCAACGTATTTATGCGAATCTTTGTTTTCAAACATGAATTTAATAAAATCACGATATAGATCTCGACTTACCGATGATCATCTTAATAATTGTTTGCTAACAGGGTTGTCGTCATACTCTCCAAATTACGAGGCACTGGCCAATGAAAGGCAATGCCAAAGATCACACTTACAGATTGGTTCTTTTTATGTTTTCTTAAATGAATTTATTATACGTGTGTTTTTTATTTACTTTGTATTACGTTTTGTATATATGTTTCCTTGTGTGCATATAATTTGTACAATAAATTTATTATTTTAAAATTATTTTTGTTTATTATTTTTTATTCTTGTTCAATAATAAATATCCTTAGAAATCGCTGGTGCCCGCCGCCCTACCGATATTTTAGAATGCGCCCTAGGGTATAATAAGGTTGGGAACCCCTGGTCTAGTAGCTTCATCCTGCCAGACAGAGAACAGAACCAGAGAGCCTGGCTGTCTCCCCCAACCCTACTGGAACTCACCTCCCTGCATCTTTCTGGAGTTAGCAGTGAGTCCTATAAAAACTGTAGTGGTGAGTGTCAGATTAAAGAGCAGAATTTCAATCCTAAGAGCAGAAATACAACCCTGAGAACTAGAGAGACAAGTCCTGAGTGGCAGATGCACACTATGCTAATCCCAGTGACAACGATGAAGGTGTAGATGTGAGGCAGCTGTGGTAGGGCAGTTGTCATTACTTAGAGGAAAACAAAAATACAAACACACCAGCAGCCTCTCACAGCCCTCTCTGCCATCACCCTTTGCAGCTAATTCCAGCCGTGGTACCTAGGACTGCTCAGGCAGCACAACAATACATCTGGCTGCAGGGGTATCACTGGGATTTCAGAGGCTCAAAATTCCATCAACCACACATTCTCTCATGGTGTTGATGCTCTAAGATCAAGGCCACCTTAGACCCATACCTCCCCAGGAAATCTTCCACTGTGAGAAGCTAAAACAGGGTAAAAGAAAATAAAATGCTCCAGCACCACCTACTGGGAAACAAAAGAAAGACCTCTTTGTATCAACCTGCTGCAGAGCTCATTCCTATAAATTCCTAGCAGAAGAAATAACCGACAAAATTATATGAAAAAACAAACAAACAAGGCAGCTTAGAGAGAAATAGAAAATCTCCAGAAATTAAATTTAAAGACATGGAAATATGTGACTTAAATGACAGAGAATTCAAGATTGTAGTTCTGAGAAAATTCCGAGAGATGCAAGAAAACTCAGATAGGCAGTTTAATGAACTAAGAAATAAAATCAGTGAACAAAAGGAATATTTACAAAGAGAGTGAAATTCACAAAAACAGTAGAAATTTTGGAGCCTAAGAACTGAATAAGAGAGATGAAAAATGAAATATTTAGTTAAGAAAATAGAGCTTACCAAATGGAAGGAAAAAAATACTAATATTGAAAATAGAAATCTGGATACACATATGGAAAGAAAATAAATATTTGAGAGTTAAAAGATGTGAAAGAACTTTATAAGAACTATCTGACTCCATCACAAGTAGAGATATAAGAATAATGGGTATAATACAAGAAGAAGAGAGCAAGAAGAAACAAAGAACCTATTCTAATAAATAGTAAATGAGAACCTCCTAAACCTATGAAAAAAAATACGTGTTCCTCAAATAAAAGAAGAAAACAAAAATCCTATTTATATTAATCCTAAAAAGCCTTCTTCAGGGAAGCAGGGATGGCTCAATGGGTTGAGTGCTCACTTTGCAGCCCTGGGGACCGAGGATCAAATCCTCGGACCCATATGCTGAACTGGGGAGTGCTCCCAGTTCACTTCTCACCAGGGTGAGACCCTGGCCCATTTCCTGCCCTGTGCAGCCCCTCGTCCACCTGTTGAATAAAACTATGTGGAAAAACAAAAGATGTACAACTATGGAGACTGTTCTAGGCCCTCCCCCTTCTCTCTGTCTCTGTTTCTGTATCTCTCTCTCTCTCTTTCTCTCTCTCGCTCTGTCAAAAACACTAAAAATAAATCTTAAAAAAAAAAATTAAAAAAAAAAAGCCTTCTTCAAAGCACATTGTATTGAAGCTGTCAATAATTAATGACAAAGAAAAAATTCTCAAGTCAGGGAGGTAAAAGTGGATGGAAACATACAAACGAAAGCCTATTAGACTATTATCAGATTTTTTAGCAGAGACTCTACAAGCTAGAAGGGAGTAGAATCAAATATTCAAACTAGTAAAAGAGAGAAATTTCCAGCCAAGAAAAATATATCCAGCAAAGTTATCCCTTCAATATGAAGAAGTCATACTTACCTTCTCAGATATATAAAAGTTTCCACCACAAGATTTGCATTACAAAAAATACTGAAGAAGATTATTCTACCTGAAACAAAAAGACAGGATAAAAACTATGAGTAAATTGACTAATAGACAGACAGTAGAAGAAAATGACAACACCTGTTCAAAATAAGGCACTATATACATAAATATTACATAAATGTTAAAAGAGATAAAAGCATAAAAGAAAAAGAGAAGACAATTGCTACTGAAACTTGGAAATGAGCTTACAGCATAAATAGGAATAATTTGTGACAACAAAAACATAAAAGGGAAATGTCTGAAATTGCAAAGGTTATGGAGATAAGATACACGCTGAATAAAAAGGGCTACAGTATACATGAAAGTTGATTTGATGTAAATTTAATGGTAAATTCTGAAAAAAGAATTCAGTAAAAATATGAGACACATAACATAAAAAAAAGAGAAAAAAATCATAGAAAACCACAAAACTAAAATAAGAGACAGAAACGCCAAGTTACCAGAACAAAAAAGATAAAATGGCTATAGGAAATACTCATATATCAATAAACACCCTAAATGTAAATGTACTGAAATCACCAATAAAAAGGCACAGTGTAGCAAATTGGATCAACAAACAAAACCCCACGATATGCTGCCTTCAAGGGACGTATTTCAACTACAATGACAAATATAGAATCAAAATGAAAGTGTAGAAAATGATACTTCAAACAAATGACATCCAGAGAAAAGCAGGTATAGCCATACTTATGTCTAAGGAAATAGACTTCTAGATAAAAAAAGGTGATGACACACAAAAATAGATATTTTATAATGATAAAGGGGACAATACATCAAGAAGACATAACACTTAATATATATGCTCCCCATCAGACAGAACCAACTGACAAACACATAATTATAGTTGGAGACCTAAATATACCATTGATGATGGGGAAGCCAGGGTGGCTCAGTGGGTTAAGTGCTCACTTTGCAGCCCCAGGGTACCAAGGATCAAATCCCAGCCCCGGCCTGGCCTGTGTGAACCCATATACTGAACAGGGGAGTGCCCCCAGTTCACTCTTCACCAGGTGAGACCTTGGCCCTGTTCCTGCCCTGTGCAGCCCTGTGCCCAGCTGTGGAATGAAACTATGTGGAAAAACCAATGATGTGCAACTATGGAGACTGTTCTGGGTCCTCCCCCTTCTCTCTGTCTCTGTCTCTGTCTCTCTCTCTCTGTCAAAAACAATAAAAATAAATCTTTAAATATACCATTGATGGCTATGAACAGATTGTTCAAACAAAAAATCAATACAAAAATATTGGCCTTAAATGACATATTAGACCAAATGGAAATAATTAACATTCACAGAGCCTTTCATTTTAGAACACCAGACTATACATTTTTTTATAGTACACAAGAAACATTCTCAAGGATAGGTTATATGTTGGGACACAAAACTATCCTCAACAAATTTTAGAAGATTGAAATTATATCAACTGTATTCTCCAAACACACCTTTGAAATTGAAGATCAACAGCAAAAACAATATAAAAGGAGAAAAAACCCATGAATATATGGAGAGTAAACAAAGTGCTACTAAAGAATGACTGGATCAAAGAATGAATAAAATAAGAGATCAAATATACTCAGAAAGAATTTTGAATGAAAATAAAACTTATCAAACTTTTTTGGAATTTAGCCAATGTGGTAATAAAAGAATAATTCATATCATTAAAGGCCTATCTTGTTACATAAGAAAAAAAATCACAATAGAACCAAAAAAAAAATAAACCAAAACAAACAAACAAAAAAAACAGCCTAGCATTAAATCTTATAGAACTAGAAAAAAAAAGAATAAATTCTGTCCAAAGTCAATAGAAGAAAAATAGTAAAAATTAGAGCAGAATTAAATAGAGTACAAAAAGACAATAGAAAAAACTAATGCAACCAAGACATGGTTCTTTGGAAAGGTCAATAAAATTCACAACATTCTGGATAGACTCACTAAAAAGTCACAGAAAAGACGTTAAAAAACAAAATCAAAAATGAAAGAGAAAAAGTTATGACAGATACCACAGAAATACAAGGAATCATACAAGAATACTATGAAAGATCATATAACACCAAATTCAGTAACATAGAAAAAATGCACAAATTATTAGCAATGTATAACTTTCCTAGACTGAATCATAAAGAACTGGAAAATCTACGTAAACTGATCAACAGCAGGTAAATTAAAACAATTATCAAACCCTCCCCAAAAATCAAAAGTCCAACACCAGATTGCTTTAGTAGTGAATTCTACCAAACATTCAAAATTGATTTAATACCCATCCATCTCAAACATTTCCAAAAATTTGAAGAAGGTGCAACACTTTTCTTGCTAACTCATTCTCTAAGACTAATATTGTATTGACACAAATACCTGTTTTGTATAACACGCACATAAAAAATACAAAATAATAAAAACAAACAAAAATGGCAGACCAATATCTCTGATTAATACAGATGCAAAAATCCTAAACAAAATGTTCAAAAAGTAAATACAATATATCAAAATGATTATACACAATGACCAAGTGGGGTTCATTTCAGGAGTGCAAGAATGGTTCAACACACATGTATCAGTCAATGTGCTACAATACATAAATAAATTACAGGATAAAATTTATATGATCATATCAATAGAAGCAAAACTATCATTTGACAAGATACAACATCCACTTATGATTAAAATACTTAATAAAATTAGAGGATTAAGTGCTCACCTTATAGGCCCAAGGTCTGAGGATCGAATCCCATCCCCAGGGCTGTGCAGACCCATATGCTAAACTGGAATATGTTTCCCATGTGGGAGGCCCTCAGTTTAGTTCTTGCCAGGGCACTTCCCATGTGGGAGCCCCCAGTATTAACCCCCAGCTCAAGGGGGTGTGCCACCCATATGGGAGGCCCCCTGGCCAGTTCCCACCTGGGCCTGGCCTGCACCACCTGTGGAATAAAACTCTATTGAGAACTGATGATGTGCAACTATGAAGACTGCTCTGGGCCCATCCCCTGCTCTTAGTCTCTCTCTGTCTCTGTCTCTCTCTGTCAAAACAATACAAATAAATCTTTTTTAAAAAATGGGGGAAGCCAGGATGGCTCAGCAAGTTAAGCGCTCACTTTGCAGCCTTGGGAAACGAGGACTGAATCCCAGCCCCAGGTCATGTGAACCCATAGGCTGAACTGGGTGTGCTTCCCATATGGGAGGTCCTCAGTTCAGTTCTCACCCCCTGGTTTGGCCCCTGGTTTGAGGGGGCATGTTTCTCATGACAAAAATGACCTGAACTTCTCATGAACAACTCATGACTCTTGTAGCACAACATTGCACCAACTTACAGGGCATTGTCTATGAGGGAGCTTTTAAACAGTAAACAAATAACTGTATTGGAACACCCTCTCTACTCACCTGATCTGGCTCCCAATGACTCCTTTCTTCACCTGAAAGTAAAGGAAATATTAAAAGAATGACATTCAGGGGTCTCTGATGACAATTCCAAAGAAAGGGTTTCAAAATTGCTTTGAAGGGTGTGCTAGGTGCTGGCATCAGTGCACCTAGGGGAGTACTCTGAAGGTGACAGTAGTGATATTTATCAATTAGGTTTGTAGCACTTTTTCTAGGATCAGTTCATAAATTTAATTGTCAGATTTCATACACAATGAGAAAAAGAAAACCGCTAAGTAAATGGTGCTGGGAAAGACAGAAAAGCCACACACAAAAGAATGTATCTAGACTGCTTCAAAACACACAAATATTAACTCAAAATAGATCAAAGACCTAAATGTAAGACCTGAAACAATAAATTGCATAGAAAAAGAAAAAAGAAAAAGAAGCATCAGTACTAGACTAATGAACCTTGGTGTTAAGGAGGATTTTATGAATTGATATTAAAGGTAAGGGAAATAAGAGCAAAATTAAATGACTGAGACTGTATTCAAGTAAGTAGCTTCTGGACAGCAGAAGAAACCATCAGTAAAACAAAAAATGCAACCAACTAAATGGGAAAAGATATGTTAACAGCACCTCTGATAAGGGGGTAATATCAAAAATATGTAAAGAACTCATACACTCAACAATACAAAAACAAACAATTCAGTTAAAATATGGGCAGAGGACCTGAACAGATACTTCTACCAAGAAACATACAAATAACCAACAAATATATGAAAAAATGCTCACATTCAGTAGTTACTAAGACAATGCAAATCATAATCACAATGAGATAATACCTCACACCTGTTAGAATGGCACTTATCAACAAGACAAGTAATAACAAGTGTTGGAGAGGTTGTGAAGAAAGCGGAATCCTTATACACTGCTGGTGAGAATGTAAATGGTACAGCCACTAAGGAAAAGAGTATGATGTTTCCTTTAAAAACTAAGAATAGAATTACCAAATGACCCAGCAATCCCTCTTCTAGGCATCTATCCCAAAAATCTGAAAACATTTATCCCTGAAGATATGTGTATCCTTATGTTCATTGCAGAATGATTGACGGTGACCAAGATGGAAATAACCAGTGTCCTTTAATAGGTGATTGGATAAAGAAAGGGTGTTAAAATATATAAAATGTAATATTATACAGCCATAAGAGAAGCTGAAATACTGCCGTTTTCTACAGCAGGATGGATCTTGAGATTATAGTGCTAACTTAAAAAAGTAAGACAGAAGAAGTCAAGACCACATGATTTCACTCCTATGTGGAATGTAAAACCAAAAGCAACAGATGAACAAGGCAGACAAACAAAAACGCATAGACAAAGACAACAGTTCAGTGATAACCAGAGGGTAAGGAGGCAGGCAGGTTGGCAGAAGGCAAAGTGGTTCAAATGCATAGAGATCCAACTAGATTTGCCTTTGGGCAGTGAACATACAATGTATCATATTATAGATGATATATTACAGAAATGTACACTGGAAATCTATATAATTTGATGAACCAATGTTATCCCAATAAATTAAATAAAAAATAAAATAAGTGAACAAGAAAGTTGAAGTTGCACTATTTTATGCACAAAATTTTCACACCTGCATATATGACCAACAGAGTTGTGTTTACATGTATTTCTTCTGATACATAAATAATAATAATAGCTGCAATTATAACAATACAGATAATTTTAGTCAGAAGGGGGAGAGCCCAGAGCAGTCTCCATAGTGTACATTAGTATTCAATATAGTTTCATTCCACAGGTAGGCACAGGAGTACACAGGGCAGGAATCAGGCCATGGACCTCCCACATGGGAAGCATGCCCCAGCAATCTGGGGGCCTCCTACATGAGAAGCACACCCAAGGCGGGAGCAGAACCAGGGGCCTCCCACATGGGAAGCTCACCCTTGCAAGACCCACAGTGGGGGCACACACAGTTCAGCATATGGGTCTAAACAGGATTCAATCCTTGGACCCCAGGGCTACAAGACTAGCGCTCATCCTGCTAAGCCATCCCGGCATCTCCAACAATCCAGATTTCTACCATCAGAAAAATGTTTAAATAAATTATGCTGTATTGAAACAAATGAGTACAATATAACAGTGAAAATAAACTACCGTAAGTGTTCTACATATAATATAGGAGAAACTCATGTGGATAATATGAAACATAAAGGGTTAACAAAAAGAATCATAGGTGAGTCTGTTTCTACAAAACTCAAAACAAGACAACACTAAACTATAGTGACTGGAGATTAATGCATAACTGGTAAAATGATAAATGTAAGGAAGAAATTATTATAAAAATCTTTTGAGGAATACAAAGGAGATGTGATGAGTGATGGGATGGAGAAGTAGGAAGGCTTGTTGGTGGTTTTATTGATGTTTACTTAGAAATAAATTGTCCAACAGCATCCTATGATTTTGAGCACATTTCTGTTATGTTTATGTCACTCAATTGCAAAGGTATAAACTAAATAAATTATTCACTTAGATTGTATAAAGTATGTATAAAATATGTAATAATTTTATACCAATTCAAAAGACTTCCATTTATCACTCAATAAAACACAATGGCAATATTTAATGCCTAAGCAACTAGAGATGTAGTCAAGTGAAATTATATTACTAATCAATTCCAGCACCAGAAATCTGAATTTGCAATATATAATTATCCCCTTAAAAATTATCAGCAATTTTGGGTACTGCCAACTACTCATTTTCACAATTTGTTGAAATGGCACCTGCAGAAGTTAAAGGACAAGGTGAACAATGCAACCTCGTATTGCAGCACTGCATTTGCTTTGTTTTAATTTTTCAAATTAATATTCAGTCTGATTATCAGGAGTGTCTCCTACTCAGAGGTGAATGACCTTTGTTTCAAAAAATTTATGAGATTTGTCAAACATGAAATAGGCCTTGACAGGTGTTTTCCATCTGTCTGCTTTAAATGTATCACTCTCTCTTCAATGTCCCAATGGATCTGCCTAGACACCACTATTAGCCTTCTGGTGCCTGAAAAATTACTTCATCACCAAATTCTCTACCCAAGGTAAATCACTAAGTTTTTTTTGTGGTGCTGCTTTGAAAGTTGAGTAATAATTTTTAAAAAGTAGTGTGGAACACTTTGCTGTTTTGTGTGCCTCTGATAGATGTTACTTTCCTGCTGAATTCTGCATAACATTTTTAGGGGATGCCATAGAACAAATGTTTGTGTTCGTGCGATTAGTGACCTTATAAAAGAAACCCCAGAGAGCTTCCTCACCCCTTTTGCCAGGTGAGGACACTGTTAAAAGGAGATAGCTGTCTGTGAACCAGGCACTGGTTCTCACCAGACACTGAACCTGCAGGTGCCTTGATCTTAGGCCTCCCACCCCAGAACTGTGAAAAATAAGTATCTACTATTTAAAAATATGAACAAAAAAAGGGGGTGGGACTATGAAATAAATCTGGCAAGCTCAGCCTGGCCATATGGAAAGATTGAAAAGCTCAGTGAACAATAGTAACCACACAGGGTGGTCCGAGAACAGATTCCTAATCCGGCAGCTGGTAACAGGTAGTCAGTCACCTCCCAGGCCTACGGCTTTCTTAGCAAAGATCACTCTACCTTAAGTGAGACCTGTCCAGTGTTCTTATGCATCTAAGATAACACACCTTGGAAAAAGATTAATTTCCTTTCTTAATCCCTGAAAGTCACAACTGCATGAGACCACAGAACACCTCGTTATCTTGTTTCCCATATGCCATGTTTATGTACTGTAAATATTAGTTAACTATCCTGTACCCACCAACATAAAAGAATCATGCTTCTCCTTTTTTTCTTTTTATCTAGTCCTAGAGATTTCTCCATTTAGCTTCCTCCCACCTCCTTAATCTACTACCAATGTATTTCATGTAACTTCCTTATATCTTCTTTAATTCTAAATGAGTAAAAGAATCCACAAAACTGACATTCTCTGGAACATTTTCTCCATCCTTTGAGATTCTGCTTTCATTATGTCCTCAACATTTGGCTCAAATACATCCTTATTAAGCTTTTCTATAGGTTTAGATGTTCTTTCTTCAAGGTAAGACCCTTGGTCTAGGGTAATTCATTATAGCAGACTAACCTGACTAAGAAGGGATATTATTGCTATAATTTTTATTCCTGAATCTTGGTATATAAACAAAAAACATGTATTTTGATCTACTTCCTTGTAGTACAGGGGTCTCCAAACTTTTCAGCCCGGGCCGCATTAACTATCAAACAGCAGTTTGGGGGCCGACTACACACTCGAGGTCCAAATAAAAAAGAATCAAAACATAGATATTGTTTTTAATTATTTATTTAATATTCTGTAATTCAGATAAAACGGTCTCCAAGGGCCGGATGAGAGGGCCTCGCAGGCCGTAGTTTGGAGACCCCTGTTGTAGTAGATAAACTTGTTTAATCTGTGGCCTGCAGCCTGTATGCAGCCCAGCACAGCTTTGAATGCAGCCCAATACAAATTTGCAAACTTTCTTAAAATATTGGCAGATATTTTTGTGATTTCTTTTTTTCTTTAGCTCATTAGCTATCATTAGTGTTAGTGTATTTTATATGTGGCAGAAGACAATTTTTTTTTTCCCATTGTAGCCCAAGGAAGCCAAAAATGTGAACACCCCTGCAGTAGAGTATTAATAACACCAAGGTAGTAAGTGAAACATTGGTTCATTTTTGCCTGTTATATTATTGCCAATCAATAATTGAGAGACACAGGTTCAGGTAGCTACTCAAATTGTGCTTTGGAAAGAACAAAGAAAGGTTTATAAGTGAAAACACAAAAATGTAATTCTTTCATGTAAATGAAGGATTGCTGGCTAGATGAACAAGGATTGGTTAGTTCCAATATGCAAACTACGAGGGAGGTAAAATTTAGGTGTGTCCATGTAGCAGTTGTTGTTCCAGTATGTTTATGGCTCTGCCTTGAGTTAAGTTAAACAACAAATTTAGCAACTTTATAGCAGCTCTGAGACCTGAGGCACAAAATGTGCATAGACCTGATTTCCTGGACATCTCCTGACCTTACTTAAAGTTACTCTCTTAGCAATCTTTATTCCATTTTGTTTATTTCTTTTTTCTGTTATTGTTACGAAGATGTAATTTTGTGCAGTGTTGGGAATTGAAAGCCTCAAATGGCAGAAGCCCTTTGGATAGTCAGTTAGTGTTAAGATGTAATTATTCTGTCACAGCCTATAAGTATGTGAGATGAAAGAAAGGAAACAGTAATCATCAAGTTCAGGAAGATTAATCCTATCAGCCCTTCTCCCCAGTCTTGCAATGAGAAATGGATCAGTTATTTTTTTTTCCTAGTCATTTGTCTGCCACTTATACCTTATTTAACTTTTAAGTTCAAATATTGCTACAAATTTAAACAGGGTACATACCAATCACTTTCCATTGCTTCAAAGTTTCCAAATCCAAGGGACATTATTTCATACTCTTAATGGACTGCTTAGTAAAATTCCAGAGATATAGAATATCCCCTCCTTACCCCAGAACCCTCTTAAATATTTTCTTTTCCTATTCTAGAATTAAAGACATTATTTTGTTTGCTGCTACTTTACTGGGCACTCATTTAGAATTCTCTTTGCTAAACCGTCCTTTTATCCATCAATTTTAAATGTCAGAGTTCCTACAGGCCCCAATCTAGACCTATTATCTTCTTTTCTGCAGGTTATCCCTAGCTGTTTCATTGAGTCCTGTGGCTTTAAATACAGTCTAAGAACTGTTGCACTCTATTTACATAGTAAGCCCCAAATGCTCCCAGCTCTAAGTTCATATATGAAGTGCATATATGACATGTCCATTTGAATGTACAAAAGCAATTTCAAAACTGACATGTACAAAATTGAAGATGTATTTCTTTCTCTGTGTCCCAAATATATTCTTTTGTACTTTATTTGGTATTCAGGATTATACCGATAAGTCCTAAATCACTTTTTGTTTACATACTGGTAATACGTTTTTCTTCTTACAAAATAAAAATTAATTGACAGTCATTCTTTAGACAAAATATATTAAAGGTCATATTACTTCTGTTGGAAATTTTTACTTGTTTGTTCTGAAGAGTGACCATAGATAAATAATTTAGGGAATAATTTTACCTATGCAATCAAGTAGAATCCTTTAAACATACGCATTTTATAAATTTCTTTCTCTCTTTGCATTATATTGTGGGTGCATTTCTAAAATTATACTCAATTTCCCTATTTCTTTTTGACTATGAGCAGCCTATCATTTATTGTCTGTTATCTAGAGGGCATTTAACTCATCTTGTGATGCATTTTTCATTTCAAGAATTTCTAATTTATTAATTAGAGTGTTATTGTGTTAGGAAAACAACATGAAGTTTACTCTCGAGAAAGTTTTAAGAATACAATATTTATTATTTTTTCATACCTATTCACCTTTGCATTTTTATGCTTTTTTAATAGCTTTTTGTTTGTTTGTTTTGTTGTATATGTATATAAACAAATAACATATATATAAATAATAAATATAAAATATATTATATATATATATATATAATATGTCATTCATACTTATATTTTGAAAATCTTGGACCTTTTTTTTTCACTCATTTTTTTAGATTGCCCTACTCTTTTCCTTTCATTTTATTGAATGCATTTCCTACTTGTTGATTTTTTTGGCTGACTTTTGAAGTTTTTCTCATACATTTTGGAATTTCAGGTTGTACACTTAAATGGAGTAAATTTTCTCTCTGCTTCAGTGATTTCTTTTTGTGTTTATTTGTTTCTTTTTATTTTAACATGATTCCCTGATCATCAACCACATTTGCAGTTCTCTTAACTGTGGAAATAATGTGAAATCTAGAGCTAAGTCAGCTGTCAATCATGGCTGAAGTTTTCAGTTATCTTCCTCCTACATTCCTAGGTAAACAATTCATAGAAGAGCTAGTTACAGGTAGGGCTAAGGAGAAGCACTTTTCAGCGTCCTTTCAAGGACAGAAGGAGTCCACAGTATGTCTTTACTTCAGACAGTACATCTGGTTTCAATTCTACATGCCATATTTGTTGATTTAAATATTCATTGTCCTTCAGGAGATATAACTCAGGCCACTTTCATTGGCTTCTATTCCCAGAACAACCCTGCTGATCTAATTTTACTTGCTTGTTTCTGTTCTGCTTCTTGTTCTTGTGTATTTTAATTTTTGACTGCACATATTTATTCTATTAATCATTTCTATAAATTTGAAGCAGAACTTGAAGTGTGAACTTTCAAAGCCATCAGAATTAGTTGACAACATAAAATTTTTATACCAGAAGATGACAGTACTAGTTTTTGTCTTTATTCTTTCTATAGAAATCAAAATAATTACTTAAATAGCTTTTCACAATGCTTCAGACCCCGTGCCTTTATTTTGAGGAGTCTCACCTTTTGTGAATAATGAACATTAGGTTGATTTCTCACTACTCATAACTTTTTTACTATGAAATATGTGCTTTTATTTTTTATTCAAAAAGAGTGGAATGGTAAAGGCTAGTTAATAGAGAGTGACATTCAAGAAATAATTCAATAGTTATTAACTGATTAACCTATTATGTGTTATATTTCTGTTCTAAATATAAAATTTCTATCAAGGTTTTATAAGTTCAATAACAGCTGTTTTATACTGTTTTAGATGGCATTCTTCTTTAACTCAAAAATGCTAAAAATGACCTTAAAGTGACTCAATCTATGTTGCTTGGCTTTGTTTATGTGAATAGCCTCAGGATTTGTGCACATTGGAGATTTTGACAACTTTAATTATTCTACACATTTAACTGGTGAGAATTTAATTAGTCTAGTGTTCCCAGAGGGCTGATGACATAGGTGAGATATTTTTTTTAATTGTAAATAAACTTAAGTGCGTACAATCTGGGATTCCTTTAATTTGTAGGTAGGAATATTTTGGAGCCCATAGTATATATTTTATTTCCATTTAACAATTATTTAATTTTAGTGTTTTCCAGATTAGTGTCTAAAGGTTATTGAGTAAGATATACAATATATAAATATAGATCATTTTGTGTGTGATATATTATTACATAAAATATAAATACATAATTATTTTTTTATTTTGAATTAGTTTTAAATTTATAGAAAAGTAGACTTTTTATGTACACTTCCTTTCATTTAGATTCCATGATAGATAGTTATGCTACATTTGAAAAAGTAGCTGATGTACTGTCCCTCTATCTTTAAATATTTCAACAGGAAGCATTTACATAGAAACAATTACCTAACCACAGTATAATTATCAAAATCAGAAAATTAATGACTGTAAGAATAACATTACCTAATCTGCCCTCTTTGTTGAAGCAGTGCCAATTATTCTACTAACATCTATTATAACAAATACAAAAAAAATAATAATTTATTTTTTTCAGGTTTTAGGATCCAACGTTACGGTACATGGTCCATTAATGCCCTTTAATTTGGAACAACAGTTCCTAAATCTTTTTTGTCTTTCATGTCTTTGACTATTTTAAAAATGAACAGGCCTATTTATTATTTTGTTAAATGTCCTTGATGTGGCTTTTGTAATGTCTCCTGGTGATTGTATCATATATTTTTGTAAGGCATACCAAAAAATTCACATTGCATACATCCTTTTCAATCTTTATAACACCAATGTATTATAACACCTAGATTTCCATTTATTTTTGAGATCAAGTTTGACTTTAGTTTCTTTGAATTAAAATTTCTGCTTTCTGTGGAAGCCGGGATGGCTCAGTGGGTTAAGAGCTCACTTTGCAGCGCTGGGGACCCAGGATTGAATCCCGGCCCCGGCCCCGGCCCGTGTGGACCCATGTGCTGAACTGGGGAGTTCCCCCAGTTTAGTTCTCTCTCTATCTCTGTATCTCTCTCTCTGTCTCTCTCTGTCAAAAACAATAAAAAAAAATTGTTCTAAAAATTGTAAAAATAAATAAATTTCTGCTTTTATTTGCAATTAATAGTATACAGGTATTATGGGAGATCATCTGAGATCTTGCAAATACTCTATTCCACGTTGTAATTTCATCTACTTTATCATCAAGATAATTTTTGCATGAAACCATCATTTCTATGACATTGTCAAATGGTGATTTTCCAATTTTATAATGCTTTCTATATTCATTAGTTGGCATTCTACCATGAAGAAAAGGTTTCACTACTGACCCATTTAATTATTTACTTAAGCATTCATTTAATTATGTGTATATGGGCCCATGATTTCCTATTTTATTCAATGAATTATTATCCATTACTATTATATCATTATTTATATTGATACTTATTTCAAATTTGGCCTGACTCCTGTGTCCTTTGGCTTGTCACCATTATTCTTTTTGTAGTCCTTTAATTTCTGGCACAAAATGATGATCCAGGTCATATATATATATATATATATATATATATATATATATATATATACACACACACACACACACACACACACACACACACACACACATATATATATATATACATACATACACATATATATATATATATATATATTTTTTTTTAGTCATAGCCAAGGAATTAGTTATTTTTCAAAAAAGCCTAAAGCTCTGTGTTCTCTTTGTAAAAGAAAAAAATCGTGCTTATAAACCAAATTATGAGCACAAGGTATGTTCACTACTGTTGGGAAGTTGTTATGAGCATAAGGTATGTTCACTACTGTAGTTCCTTTCAACAGACAGAGTTATCAAATATGCATGTGTATACATAGGGCTCTTTCTACTCTGCACTACTGAATGTACTCCACAGCATGGATGTGTCAGAGTACATCTGTCCTGTATGTGGACATTTAAATTGTTCCCAACTCTTTGAAATTGCAAACAATTTTATAATGAATTGTCTTGTGCATATGTATTTTTTAAGTACCTCTTTTTGGTATATCCCTAGATATAAAAATATGGATTAAAAGGTAAAATATATATACCGGTACTTTCACTTATCGCTAAGAAGGTTGTATCAACTTGCATTCCCCTAAGCAATTATGAGGGTAATTCTTTCCCCACAGCCTATCCAGCAAAATGTATCATCGGAAAAGCTGGGATGGCTCAGCGGGTTAAGCGCTTGCTTCGAAGCCCCGGGGACCGGGGATCGAGTCCAGGCCCCAGCCCATGCGGGCCCACATGCTGAACTGGGATGTGCCCCCAGTTCAGTTCTTGCCGGAGCCTATGTGGGAGGCTCCCGGCCTGGTCCATGCCCTGCGCAGCCCTGTGCCCACCTGTGGAGTGAAACTATATGGAAAACTAATGTCAACTATGGAGACTGCTCTGGGCCCTCCCCCTTCTCTGTCTCTCTCTGTCTCTGTTTCTCTCTGTCAAAAATCAGTAAAATAGGGGGAAGCCGGGATGGCTCAGTGGATTAAGCGCTCACTTTGCAGCCCCGGGGACCTAGGATCGAATCTCCGCCGTGGCCTGTGCGGACCCATATGCTGAACTGGGGAGTGCCCCCAGTTCGGTTCTCACCAGGGCGAGACCTCGGCCCAGTTCCAGCCCTGTGTAGCCCCATGCTCACCCACAGAATGAAACTATGTGGAAAAGTAGATGATGTACAACTGTGGAGACTGTTCTGGGCCCTCCCCCTTCTCTCTGTCTCTGTATCTCTCTCTCTCTCTTTCTCTCTCTCTCTGTCAAAACCAATAAATAAATAAATAAAGTATTCTTGGAAAAATATTAATTATATTAAAAATATGTTTATAAAAATTGTTTCTACAACATAGTAGGTATTACTAAAAATTTCAACTCTACAAGTTTAAAAAATGTTTACATTGAACTTCTGTATGCTTACAGCCTAGACGCAGGGGTGGCAAACCTTTTGGAGATTGAGTGCCAAAGTTTATGAAATAAGAGTATACTCGCTCGACTCGCGTGCCAACCCACTGAGTGAGATAGAGGTATCAACTATTTTTATGTCTATACGAACATAAACAGTAATTTTTTTAATGGTATTCACAGCTCCGCATGCTAAGATAATTGCTCTGTGTGCCACTTTGGGCACACGTGCCATAGGTTCGCCACCCCCGGTAGAGTCTTCTATCAACAAGTTACTGTCATTGTTTATCACATATCAATATATCTATTCATTCTTCTTCTATACATCTATTTCTCCATCTAGTAAGCTATGCTATTCATAATGACTTTCAAAGTATATTGAAGACATCACTATACCTTCCTCTAAATACATCAATATTCATATCATTAGCAAGCATTCTATATTTGGTTGCAAATTTTTTATTTGACATAAAATTTACCCATTGATGAATACAAAAAATCTATGTAATTACAGGTTCTGAAAAATGTCCACACCTATGGATTCAATATCTCTATCTAGTTATGAAACAGGACCATCACATCAGATATTTTCTTTCTGTCTCTTTAAAGTCAACAACTTCATGCAACTCCCTAAGTAAGCATCTGACTTTTTTCACAACATAGATTAGTTTTGTGGTCAAAGTTGTTGCACTTATCAATAGTTTGTTTTCTTTATTGCTGAGTAGCATTCAATTGTCCAAATTGAGCACTACAGTTTTTACATTGATTGATACTAAGGTTTTTGCAGTTTTGAAGTATTATAAATAAAGCATTATAAATATACTTATACAGATATTCAGTAAACATATTTTTATTACTTTTAAATATCTATCTTGGAATGGCATTACTAAGTAATAGAGCAAGAGAGTGTTTAATTTATAAGAAATGTTCCGAATTGTTTCTCAAATGATGGTACCATTTAAAATTTTCAGCAACCATTTCTGAGACTTATAGTTGTTTCACAGTCTCTCCAACATTGTCCCCCTGCCCCTAGCTGAATCATTTACCACTTTATTATCATTTTGTCTGCCTTATGAGTTTTTAAGCATACTAATGGTCTTTTCTGCTTCAGAGCCATGGCATATATTACACCTCTGACTGAACTACTTCTCTCACACCCTATCCAATCATTGTCTTACATAATCCCTACTCATACAGCAAATTTAGCTCATACTTTACTTCCTTAAGAAATCTTTTTCTTACTATCACTCTTCCCCTGTCCTTAGGGAACAAGTCTATTCTGTCGTACAAGCTCAAAGGACTCTTAATTTGTCCTTTGTGGTACTGAATTAAATAATTGTTTCCTTAGTGATTCAATGTTTGTCTTACCTTCTATAGTATTAAAGGACAAGAACAATAGTTGTCATAATTTTACAACTTAGTAAAATATTTGCATGGAGAAGATATTTAATAAATGTTAAAAAGTGGTCTATCTTTTATTTATGAAAGTGGATATTTATTTTTAAACACACAAAAATACCAGCAGATTAAACATTTTTTAAAAGATAATAAATACCATGTAACACAAAATATGGAAAAAAAAATGTAACATTTTTATCAGCTGCTTATCTACCACTATACTTTTTTCCCTTACATTATGTTTACTTTTGTTTTAGATTTTATTTGTATTGTTTTTGACAGACAGAGAGAGACAGAAACAGAGAAGAGAAAGGGCCCAGAGCAGTCTCCATAGTTGCATGTCATTGGTATTCTACATAGTTTTATTCTACAGGTGGGTACAGGGTTACACAGGGCAGAAGCTCACCCTGGTGAGAATTGAACTGGGAGCACACACCAATTCAGCATATGAGTTCGCATGGGCCAGGGCTGGGGTTCGATCCTTGGACCCCAGGGCTGAAAGGCGAGCCCTCAGCCCACTGAGCCATCCCGGCTTCCCCTCATTTTGTGTACCTATTTTTTGATGGCTCCTTCATGTGACAATTTTGTATTTTTATAAGGATAAAAAATTAATTTGGACTTTTATCTAGTATAATGTATTAATTTTTTGAAGTTTTGATAACTGGGACATATAAAGCATGCAATTTCCCACATAAATATACTGATTTCTATCAGTTTAGGTCTTTAGACATGTATTCTGATAAATCGTATTCACATAACACCATCAAAGACAAACAATGCTTTTACAATTATATATGATGCATTATCAAGTATTTTTTTGACATTAAAATATTACAACTTTGATTCTTTTTTCAATTTTACATGCTTAAAAATTGTAAGAGGGGAAGCTGGGATGGCTCAGTGGGTTAAGCGCTCGCTTTGCAGCGCCGGGGACCAGGTATCGAATCCCAGCCCCGGCCCGTGCGGAACCATGTGCTGGGCTGGGAGCTCCCCCAGTTCAGTTCTCTCTCTGTTTCTGTCTGTCTGTCTCTCTCTCTGTCAAAAATAAAAATAAATAAATAAATAAATAAAAAGTTTTCATTACAAAAAAAAAAAAATTGGAAGAATTTTTCACAGACTAACTTTTTGTATTTCATATTTCAAACCTAATTTTTCTTTAAACCTCAAACTTCTAGTTTTTGATGCCACAGTACATGATTGTGTATTAATATGGAATCTGGTCTTGCAACTTTGTGTTATAAGGCTGGTGAATTAGCGTATTGGTGGAGTGTTTAGAAAAATGCTTTTTTAATTTCTCACTGTTATAGATAACAATAGCTATATACAAAAGTGATCTTGAACCCCAAAAAATATTCCAACATGTCTGAATTAAATCAGTTTTCTACTCAACATCTTTTTAGCCAAATTCTTAAAATAGCCTTCATGCCAATCTTAGAGGAAGGGAAGATAGAGTGGAAAGAAACAACACTCATAACAAAAAATGGTCAAAATATCTTTTGTTTGGGAAAAAAAATTAAGCACATGACTTTGTGAACACATTATTAGTACCTTTTGCTGACTTTGGGGGAGGCTCACTTTGGAAGTGAACTTTACTAAATTTTTAGGAATCTTTAACTTCATGATAAATCTTTCTCATCAATGAGTTGGTATATATTTTCCACTCAAATATTAAGAAATTAGTGAAGGATTTTGTTACCGTACCTAAAATTATGTTTCAGGATAAGTACATGTTAGTACTTTAGTTGGTTTTACCTTTCTCTAGGGACCCAAATGCAGGGGGAGAATTAATACTTCCTATAACTTATTTTATTTATTTACTTTCCTATAAGTCTTTATTTTACCAAGATGAAAAAGATTGGTTATTTTAGTGGGTATAGCTATCACCCAAAGTTACAGGCCCATACCCTCTCCTGAATTAGATAAGAGATCCCTCATTGTTCCATCCTAAGATGCAAAGCAAGTGATATTTCTAAGGGCAAAGCCTGCAGAAAGCACTTGACAAATACAAGAACGTAATCTCAGGTAAAATATAGTAACTGTTTTTATTAGGTGAATAGGCTTTATGATGGCCTTCAGAAGTTGTAGCTGCTTTGCTGTCATATCCACAGCCTTGGAACTGTGCCTATTGAAGTTGTTATGTTTCAGATAATGATGGTAGGACAACTGTCTAAACTCAGGGCTCTCACCATTAATCTCGTAGTGGGTTTCTTTCTTTCTTTCCTTCTTTTAATATTTTTTTATTGCTTAATATTTTTGCATTTATTTTCATGAGCAATATCAACCTCTAAATTTTTTTCTTATAATGTCTTTGTCATGATTTTTATAAGAATTTTGCTAGATTTAGTAAAATAGGAAATATTCCCTTTTAGTCTAGTTTGTGAAAAGTGAATGCCACAGACTAAATGCTTATGTCTTTAAAATCATGTGTTAAATCTTACTGCCCCAGTATGATGGTATTTGGAAATGGGCTTTCTGGACGTAATTAGGTTTTAAGAGTGGAGCTTTCATGAATCAGGTTAGTGCTGTTATAAAAGAAGTTCCAGAGAGATTTCTTCCACTGGGTGAGGATATAGCAATAAAATGGCTTTCTGTGAATCAGGAAGCAAGTCTTCAGTAGACCCTGAATCTCTCAGCACCTTGATCTTGGAATTTCCAGCTTCTAAAACTGTGAGAAATACATTTATCTTATTTAGAAGCCACCTATATTATGGTATTTTGTTGTAGAAGCCTGAACACAATAAAATAATGATCTTTAATTTAAAGATGCTTTTATGTTTTGCACAAGCATATAATAAGTGCTCAGTAAATGAAAATAGATTTGAATTATTTCCAACTAGTTCAGCTTTCTTCAGTTGTTTCATCATCTCCAATTTCCTGCCTTTACATTAATGTCATAATCTTATCTAATTTCACAGCTACTGCAATAGAATTCCAAGAAGCAATCCTACACTTCTCATTTCTTTTTGACAATGAATTCTAATTGAATAATCTGGTTTAGTGTGTTTATTTTTCTATAAGGTTTTTGAATTTTACCAAGGAAAAAGGAATATTGTTCTAATGTGCAAAGGTTATAAGTGACCAATGTGGAAAAATGTGTGTGTTTGTGTGTATATGTATTTATGTGTATATACGTAAAGGAGAGTTATTTTTATTGTATTCTTTTTCTGTTACCCACAAGGACATCGGATACTAAATTATACCATTTCTTCATAACCTGGACCCATTTATTGTTCTAGACATAAACATTGGAAGTTGCCCAACTATGATCCAGAAGTGTAATAAAAACCTAATGCAGGTGGGGTGCAAAAATGATTGCCTTTTCTTATGGAACAAATAGCTTTCTTTCTTGACCCTATAAGGCTTCCAGATGATGAAGCCTGAATTTATAGATCATATAGAAGGGAAATGTGTGATTTGCCTTCCACGTCCCCAAGCAATCCAATACTAGTACCACCACAGAAAAGGTCGGAATAAAAATAACCAAGAAAAAGATTAATAGCAATGTAAGAAGATACAGTATTGAGAACAAAGAAGGTGATTTTTATAATTTGTAGTGTATATTTAGAAGAGGAAAACTTCCAAACAAATATGATGTTTTTGTATTAAAAAGGGTTTTCTTATTTAGGTGACAACTAGTATATAAGCCTTAAAAAACATGTAAATAAGCAAAAGCAAGCAAACATCTGATTATGTAAGCACAAATAATAATTTTGCAAACCTAATATTTTTTTGAACTCACTTTATCATATTTTCTTGGGAGAGTTATGTATGAGAACTTCACATGAACACAGTAAAATAAGTTTACATGTTTCCTTAGATATCATTAATAAAATTCCCTTTACTTAAAAATTGATTGTATAATATTTGTGGTTTATTGATTTTTCATAGTGGTTCAGCATATATATCTTATCCAGGTTGTATATTCTGTAAATTCTTATAATGAGTTTTTATTCCTACGGCGCTCTCTTATGTAAATAAGTATTAAGTAAATGTTTGAAAAGTTGAGTTAAATCAAATTAAGTAGATATTTCTATTGCAAAATATGAAGTTTTATTTTTAGTTAAATATTATTTTGGCCATGAACTTTTTAACCACTAAATATATTCCAACACTTAAGATAACAGAAGACAAAAACTGTCTCAATTTAAAACAGAGAACAAGGATTCCAAATGTTTCTATATAGAACCAGATAATAAATAATTGAAGCTTACTTAACTCTGCTGTTGTTGTGTGAAATCAAGTATAGACAATACTTGAACTGATGAGTGTGGCTGTGTTGCTATAATATTATAATATATATCTTTGGCCATTTTTGGCCAACTCCCGAATTGAATATTACACACTCAACTAAACAACTAAATGTTTAGGCCCACCTAATAGCAGAAATACCACTCCTCTATGTTTTTCCTTTTTGTCTCCCACATGAATTTAGATTCAACTATTTGACTAAATACCACTTGTTGAATGTTTTAAGTATGTATAATTCAGTTATGTACCAATTTAGGCATGCTATTCCCACTTTAATATATTTCACACAGGAAATCTACAGAAATGTAGCGTTTACATTCTGATTACCATTAAGTTATTCACATATAAGTTTCTATTGAAACTTTTTTGTGGCTTCATTATCTCTGGGATAAAACTTACCAGCTCTCTTTACAGAATGAAAACATAGTATACTGGTTTGTTTTGTTTAAATTTATCATGAAAAGCACCAATTAATCAACATGAACTTATCAACCATACACATTTCCTCCTCTTTCATGTCAGATAGCCACATAATTTATTTCAGAAGGTGTCTGTTTTGTTGTGTTTATTTTATTATATTTTCATTTTCTAGACCCACTGTCATAAGGTACTATAGTGTCATTATACTATAGTAAAGTTCATTTCCAAATGCTACAAATAAGTAAAACTATTTTTTAATACGTGAAAGAAATTCAGTGACAATGATTCCTAGATACACGGAAAAGTCTCTCTCAATCAGTCTTCCAATCCTCTTTCAATCAGGATGAAATTTCTTGTAAAATAAAATAACTGCAAAAATATATGGATGCACATGTCTCTTTAAAGTAGTGTTTTGGGTTTCTTCAAATAAATACTCAGAAGTGAGATTACTAGGACCTTCTTTGTCTATTTTTATAGCCTTTGTTTTAAAGTCTATTTTGGTGGTACAAGTGTTGTTACTTTAGCCCTTTTTTTCTCATTTGCATAAAGTATCTTTTTCTATCCTTTTACTTTCCATCTGTGTATATCTTTCATTTTATAGTGCATCTCTGGTAGGCAGCATATGTAAGGGTCTTATTTTCGTTTGCAGCATTCTTTGCAACAGCCAATATATGTAGGCAATCTTGGTGTCCATCAATGGATAAATAAATAAGGAAGAAGTGAAACAAATATAGAATGGGATATTACTCAACCATGAAAAAGAATGAAATCTTGCCATCTGCAATAACATGGAAAAACCTAAAGAGTATTATACTGAGTGGAGTAAGTCAGACAGAGAAAAAAGCTACTTATATTTGGAATCAAAACAATAAGATAAATAGACAAACCAGAAACAAATTCATAGATACAGAGGACATTTCAAAGGTTGTTAGGAGCTGGTCAGGAACCTGAATGAAAAGGTTTTTGAGGGCCTGGGGGCAAGGCCTCCACCTCCCCTTCACCTTCCTTTGTGATTATCTATAGAAAAGAATGTGTACATGCAGCTTCGCATTCTGGCCAGACCAGTTGATTGATTACTAGGCCTGGGGTTAAAAAGATATGTATGGGGAAGTATCTGCTTGTTTCTGTTATGCTAATGAATAACCCACCCTGTACTTAACCCACAATGTCTCTTAATCTCTTCCCTATTCTTCATTATATGCTTCGATGATTGTTATTCTATCAATGTAAATCAATAAAAACCAGCAGTGAGGAGAGCTCTTGGCTAGACACTGGGAAGAGCGCTAGCCCTCTGCCAGCTTGATTTTTCAAGACATTCCTGGTGCCAGGGTCATCTCTGCATCTCCAATTTGCAACAAAAGGTTGTCAGATGGGAGAGACACTGAGGGTGTAGATGAAAAAGAGAAAATTATCAAGAGGTACAAATTGGTAGTTACAAAATAGTCATGGGGACATAAATGTGGCATAAAGAATATAGTCAATAATCTTCTAATAAGTATATATGCTATCAGATGGAAAAGGCAGGCAGGCACATAGGCAGCTGACTCAACAACCATGGTCCTTGCTACAGAAACAGAAACCCCTGTCTTCCTCTGGGAATTCACTTACTGCCTTGTTTGTGTTTGCATCTGTCACCAGAATCATAGGCTAAGGACTTACTCACCCACCAACATTAGGTAGACATATAGACATCAGCGCAGGCTGCAAACTCTGAAGTGCTCCAGGTCTGGCTCCAGTCCCTCGGCCTTGGTAAGGGGCCCTCTGCAGGCAGGTTAATTAAGTCCACCAAACTCTTCTAGACTATGGATTCTAAAACAACCCTGAACTGGGCTCCAGCCTGTTCTTTCCACATCTGAGAGGTCTTGCTCGCTCAAGAACCCTTAGGAAACACTCCCATCTGTACCTTTGGAGAGCCTGAAAGGGCCCTAGAGTAGGCATCAGCCCTTCCCAGCAAGACTCCCATGAGCTGGCCTGTTGGCACAGTGACCAGGCAAGAGAAACTTCTGTCTGCCTTCCTGGAGATTCTGAAAAATCTCTAAAAGTGGCTCCAGAGTTTTCACAGCCACAGTCTGCCAGCAGTTCTGAGAGTCTGGCGTCCCAACAAAGACACTCCATGTTGTACCACCAGAAATCTTAAATGGCCCTGTAATGGGCTCTAACCCCACCACAGCTTCAATCCAGCAAAAGATCTGCCAGCCCTAGGATCCAATTGGAGACACTCTTGTCTGAGCTCCTGAGGATTCAAAAAGGCCCTATACTAGGCTCCAGCCCCCCTTAATCACAGATCAGGGCCAGTCTGTCCACATAAAGACCCATCCAGTGACTAGGCAGCATCCTTTCCAGGGACCTGGCAAAAGTGCTGCCTACCTGGTAACATGCAAAGTGTTTGAAGACCCAACTGTGGACCTAGAATAGACCCTTGATCAGTGCCACCCTAGTGATCCAGGCAAAACGGTAACCATTTTGCATATACAAGTGGAGGAAAAACAACAAGTTTTATACCTTAAACTTACACATTATTAGATATCAGTTATACAGCAATAAAATTTGAACAATAAAAGATAAATTATTTTTTATTTTTACTTATAAAGCATATGCATTAAAAGGTGTTTTATCTCAAATATTGATAGTAAATAAATATTATAAATATAAAATTTTGTTACTATGAAAATTTACTTAGCACAAAAATGACAAATGGAACTAAAGATATTTAGCAAATATATTTTCATCACAAACATACAACTCACTGTTATGAAATTTCTGATTTGTTTATAATTCTGGACTTTCAAGTAATTGAGAAATAATGTGTGAATAATTATCAAATATCGCAAAGGCTATCTTCTTAGTGCACTGTGTCAATCTCTGAGTTATCCTGAGTTGTAAAACTTAAAATATTATCACATTATAATATAACTTTAGAAGTATGAACTGTTGCTCATTGCCATTGGAAACTCCTGAAGCAAATCACTTTGTTTTAATATATATATATCACTTTTCTTGAAATGTTTCATTTTGCAAGATAACAAGATATCCAATAAACAATTACATCAACATTCCTCTATATATTTGTCTTACAATCCTTCCATCCAAAGATAGTTTTAAATGGCCAGTAAAATCTAGCAATTATTTATGTTTTACTTAATATTTAATTTTGCTTAATTATATTTATGGGTCTTTTATTCTTATATTATTATAGCTATTTCATTGTTAATATTAATTAGAATAATTATGATAATAACTAATATTAATGGCAAGCGTCGATTATTAAAATCTATCTCAAATGAATCCTCATTCAGGGAGAATCCTCAAGTCTTGAACTTGGTCTTAGTTAGGTGTTCTATTTCTCTTTTCCAAGAACACCCTGTATGTGGATTGAATTGTACTTCCAAAAAGATATGTTGAAATTCTTGCCTTAAGTACCTGTGAATTTGACCTTATTAGAAAATAGGGTTGTTGCTGATGTAATCAATTTTAGATGAGGTCATTCTGAATCAGGGTGGGCTTGAGGCCAACATATCTGATATAAGAAAGGAAGAGACACAGTGACAGATTCACAAGGAGAATACCATGTGACAACAGAACCAAAGAATGTACAGAAGGAGAATACAAAGAAATAATTTTTATAAAGTGAACAGAAACTAAGCCTCTGCAGGTGATAGAATATCAACCATCTTATTAAGTGAAATAAGTCAGACTGAAAGAATCAAGAAACATATGACTTCACTTATACGTGGAATGTAAAACTGAAAGTAACAAAGAAACAAAAACTAATGGACACAGTCAATACTTTAGTGATTACCTAAGGGTTAAGGGCCTTAATGTGTATGGGAGAGTGGGGGACTGTGGGGAGGTAGAGAGGGGGCATCAAATAAATGGAGATGGAAAGAGAGCTGGTTCTGGGTGGTGAGCACATAATGCAATTCATAAGACAATGTAATGTAGAATTGTACATCTGGAAATTTTGTGATTGTTACCAATCAACTGTAGGAATCACAGCATGTCCAGCATTCGTGGTCTCATGAACTCCAAGAATGAGGACTTGGGTCTGTGTAGAAAGGTCAAGCAGAGAAGTTTATGAAAAGGAAAGAGAAGGTTCTCTAATGAGAAGGGACATCCGAAAGTGGAATGCCCCCAGCTCAGACTAATATTACTTCAAAAGAAGAAGGCTATGTCTAAGTGCTGGGGTACAGGTAACAGAATCTGTATGTTAATGTTCATGCAAGTTTATTTCCTAGGGGCAGGCATGTGTTCTGCTTGGGAGGCGTGAACTGTGAAGCCCAGGAAGTGTTGGCACTAGCTCTCTTGCTAAAGGCTGGTAATCTTGCTAATGTCTGCGATCTGTCCCCTGCTCATCACGTTTTCACTTCAATAAGGTCTCCTGACTTCCAAGGACATTCCTGACTACCTGCCTTATTATTTAACTATCCTGTCTCACAATTTCATCCCAATAAATTTAACAATAAAAAAAGAATTTCACAGTGAAGCCGGGATGGCTCAATGGGTTGGGCGCTCACTTTCCAGCGCCGCGGACCGAGGATCGAATCCCGGCCCCAGCCCGTGCGGAACCATATGCTGAACTGGGAGCGCCCCTAGTTCAGTTCTCTCTCTGTCTCTGTATCTCTCCCTCTCTCTCTCTCCTCTGTCAAAATAAATAAATAAATAAGTAATATATATTAAAAAAAAAAAAAGAATTTCAGTCTAAAATATGTGTAAATGAAGTCCTTATAAACTGAAGAAATAAAGAGAATGAGGCAGAAAAATAATGTTTGTATCAATAACAGGAAAATTAATAAACTTGGAGATAGACATAAATTGGCAGATATAAGAATTTTGAAAATATCTGACAAAATAATAAAAGAGCCCTATGCTTAGTCAAAGCATAGTCAAGTAACTGAAAATCAAAGATAAAAATTTCAAAGCATTGAAAGAAGTATAATATTTTAAATAAAACAAACAACAGTGCAAAAATCCACTAACAACTCATCAAATTGTGGAGGTAGGGTAACAGCATGTTTAAACTGCTTGAGGGAAAATAAAAAACACAAAAAAACAAAGAAACAAGAAACAAAACCAGTAAACAAAGAATAATATCTTCAGGTAGAATATGTCTAAACAATGTGGTAAAATAAAGACATTTTTAGATTATAGAAATTATTAACAACTAACAGACTTCATCACCAGCAGCTCTGCATCACGAGAAATGCTAAGTGATTTAGGCTGATGAGGTAATGACACTAAAATTGAGCTGAGCTGAAATAGTTGGGATATAGTTTAGATAGTGCTGACAGAAAAATTCATAGCTTCATGCATTTATAACAGGATAAAATATAGGTCTAAGATTTTTTAAGTGCTCAAATTGTCACACTTAATGACTAGAAAATGACTTTAGACAAAAATGTCTAGAAAATAATAATGAAAATAGGTGCAGAAACAAAATAAAAGATCAAGAATAAAGAAGATTATCAGAGATCAAAATTGATCCTGGAGGATTTTGTCTCCCAACTTAAGGGTGATGATAGAGTATTGGCACAAACAGTCTAACTGATCAATAGACCTGAACCTAGCACCAAAAAATAGATCCACACAAACATGGAAGCAAGACGTGATGCCAGATTTGCTACTACAGATAAAACATTTGGGGGGGGGGGGTATTCAGCTAATAAATTGTACTAGTAAATTGGTTATCTATGTAAGGAAAAATGAAATTGGATCCTGACTAAACATTATACTGTAAAGTTAATTTCAGAGGAAATAGATTGTTTTATATAAAATAAAACTATTTAAAATTTAGAAGAAATATAGGCATGTGCTTTAATGATTGAGAAAGATAGAGAAGAATATCTTAAGAAATTTTATGAAGCAACTTTCGGTAAACGTATTAAAATAAAACTATTTTGTTTATCAAATGATACAACAAATATGAAAAGACTCAACATCCTTCCATGAAATAAGACAATATATTCAAAGCACTTTAAACTGATTAAGAATCAAAGTCCAGAATTGTAAAATGACTTCATGCTTCATCATTAAGCAAGAAATTTAAAAAAAAAGAAAAGAAAAGAAAAGAAAACCTCAAGAGGAGTTAGAATGTTCAAAGTAAAAGCCACAAACAGGTATTTCAAATAAAATATTGAACACATTTCAAGAATAAACATTTGCATCAGAATTATTTATTAATTAGAGGAATACAGATTAAAAACATAACAAGTACTTTATTATACTGACCACACTGACAGAAATTAAGAAGTCATAGACTAAGTGAAAATTTCATAGAATTCTGGAGGAGCTTATACACTTCCAAACACATGCACTATATTATTACCTTGCAAATGAAAGTTATACACAGCATACAAAATGTTACATATAGGGGGGAAATGCACCACCAGTGCATAAGCTTAGGTAAATTAGAAGATTTTTACAACATCATTTCTATAGTAAAATGTTAGAAACAATCAAAATGACCATTGGCAGTAAAATAAATAAATTGCAATGTATTCACAAAATGAAATAATATACCACAGTGAAAATGAGAAAATTACAGTTATATGACCTCAGTATGAATTCATGTAAGAAAAATGAGTATAAAAAGACATAGTCATAGAAGAAAATATACAGTATAATTTTATTTATATCATTCTCAAGAACAGTTACATCTAGTGTTTATCTAAAATAGGAAATTCAAAGCAGAACAAGAAAATAATTAGTACAAAGTTCAAGTTAGTAAAAGCTTCAGTAGGAAGAGGGCACTTCAATAGACTTTGTAAATTCTTCAGTCAACTTGGAGTTGGTTACATGGGGTTTCCTCTGTAAACAATAATAGAGATATTTTATCCATGTGTGTTATATTTTCATTTTTGTGTCAGTAAATAAAAAGTAAATAAGAAAGGGTCCAATGAATGCTGAGCAGGATGGATGAATCATACATAGCAATGTTTTGCTAACATTTTTGAACACCAAAAATAGAAAAATGGTTTTCAGACAGTAAAACAGAGCAAACCTTAAAAGAAACATTCATGAGGTGGTAAAGTACAGCATAGGGTATATAGTCAACAATAATGTAATAACTAAGGATAGTGTCATAAGGATGCTAGATAAATGTCTAATCACTGTGTTGCACATCTGAAATTTTGAAAAATTAAAAAACTAAATATAAATAACATAAACTTTAAAATAAATATGCCTTTAAAATGAAATAAGGGGAAGCTGGGATGGCTCAGTAGGTTAAGCGCTCACTTTGCAGCGCTGGGGACCCAGGATCGAATCCCAGCCCCGGCCCATGTGGACCCATGTGCTGAACTGGAGAGTGCCCCCAGTTCAGTTCTCTCTGTCTCTGTATCTCTGCCTCTCTCTCTCTGTCTCTCTCTCTCTGTCTCTCTCTCTCTGTCTCTCTCTCTCTCTCTCTCTGTCTCTCTCTCTCTCTCTCTCCCCCTCATCAAAAACAATGAAAAAAATTACTAAAATGAAATAAATCAGATAACCATCACATACAATAGAAACTGGGTGACAATAAAGCAAAACCCTAGATGCACTAGAAAGTAAACAATTCAAAACCTAGAACAATATGCCAGTTAAAAGTGTAGTATACATTAAGCTGCTGTTTATATTCCATTTCACTTTTTGAGAATTTTTTGAGAAAGGCTGCTTCAGCAAAATTAGAATGACATTGAAAACAGAAAATTTTCTTTGCAATAAATATTATATTTGACTGAGGTGTGACACAGAAGAGAAATATCAGAATGATAATGTCTTGGGTAATATTTGACATAAATTTGGTCCAAGAAGATGATCTCAAATAAATAAATAAATAGCTTTCTTTACTTTTGTTTTATAAATGGGGTAAGCAAAAGTCTGTAAAAATC
This sequence comes from Craseonycteris thonglongyai, assembly GCA_004027555.1. NCBI lineage: Eukaryota > Metazoa > Chordata > Mammalia > Chiroptera > Craseonycteridae > Craseonycteris > Craseonycteris thonglongyai. Next base: position 10,430 of record PVKE010010720.1, on the reverse strand, counting down.
TTAGTGATTTTGTAAAGAAGGCATAACAAAGGTAAAAACAAAAACTTGCATGATGAAATTATAATCCAAAATAAAAAAAGGCAAATTAAAATGTGACTTTTTTTTTTAATTATTTTATTTTATTTTTTTTGACAGAAAGAGAGATACAGAGACAGAGACAGAGAGAGAACTGAACTGGGGGAACTCCCCAGTTCAGCATATGGGTCCACACGGGCCAGCCAGGGCCGGGATTCAATCCTCGGTCCCAGGTGCTACAAAGTGAGCACTTTACAAAGTGAGCGCTTAACCCACTGAACCATCCCGACTTCCCCAAAATGTGACATTTTTTAAGCAAGCTGTCTTATAAGAAATAAGATGGCAATAGCCCTGACAACAGTACCAAATGCCATCTTACTGTAACAACAGTCTTTATCAAGTATGACAATTGCTTGATCTCCTGACATTGAGGAATCAGGGTGTGATTCCTTAATAAGTAATTATTTGTTACATTCTTTGCTAATATTGAATTACACTCTTTTCAAGTCTTAGATATTCTAATTTTAGCTGCATAATAGAATATTAAGCTTTGAATCTTGATTAAGTAGTTAAGATTGTAAACATTTAGATGATAGAATTTGGGGGAAGCCGGGATGGCTCAGTGGGTTAGGCGCTCACTTTGCAGCGCCGGGGACCGAGGATCGAATCCTGGCCCCGGCCCGTGCGGAACCATATGCTGAACTGGGAGCTCCCCTAGTTCAGTTCTCTCTCTGTCTCTGTATATATCTCTCTCTCTCTCTCCTATGTCAAAATAAATAAATAAATAAAATATATATTAGATGATAGAATTTGGGGCTAAGAAAAAAACAACAACAATATCCTATTTTACAGGTTAAGCAATGTATGTATGTATGTATGCATGTATGTAAGTTATAGACTAAATGTGTACTTCAAAAATTCATACGTATGTTGATGCTCTAATCCTCAAATGGAGATGGGGCTGTTAAAAGGTAATTACAGTTAAATTAAAGCATGAAGGCAGGGTCCTCTCATGGGATTAATGTTTTAAAAGTGGAGACACCAGACAGGTCGCTGTCTCTCTCACTCTCTGACTCTGTTTCTATCTCTCTCTGTGTTTCCTTTCTTTCTCTCACATGAGCACACAAAGAGAAAGCCTCCTGTGTGCACCCCAGGAAGAGGGCTCTCGCCCAGAAACCTAGTGGACCACACACACCTTGATCTTGGACTTCCATCCTCCAAAATTGTGAGAAATAAATTTCTGTTGTGTAAGCCACCCAGTCTATGTTATTTTGTCATGGCAGCTAGAGTATATTAAAAAATTTATGTCAAGAATTCTACTTAAAATTTTTTAAATGATGATTAGAAAAAGTAAAATTGACAATAAAAATGACTAAACAAAGGAGACATAAGAGGAAGTTGGATAAATTTCTTAAATCCAAATATTTTATTGCAGTCTGTAAACGGATACTATCAATACTTGGTAAATCAAAAGAACATTGTAAGTATTATACTTAGGTAAAGAGTTAACACTTATGAAAATTAAAAACATAAAAGATTAAAAATAATGGCCTCTGTAGAATAGTCAGAAAAAGGGTATTTTTAATTCTAAATTGTTCTTTATCATTTACTTTTAAATGCATGCATCACTTTGAATAAAAGAAAAAGAGAACAAAACATGCGTAATTCATCTATGGATGGCTTGTGAGAAAAATTTGAATAAACATGGATTATAAACCCCTGAAAGTATAAAAGCTGCATTTTGTAATTTCCCTGCATCTCATCATAATACATAACAGAGTTCGCTGTGGTGGGGTTTCACAAATACACGTAATGTCTATTTACAAAGTTTATGTTAATAGGTAGATAGATGCTTCTGGGATGCCACATAAGAGTTGTGATCCTTGTGGTCTGCTTCGACCAAATGCTTAGATAAGGACAAAAAAATTGATCAGTTTGGAGCCTAGCACATTAAATTAATAATGAAGGCCAGGGATATGGGGACCATAGATTCTGTCATTTCCCTTTATAAATGAGAAAAACAATAAGGATGCATAAGACTTTGGGGGAATAAAACATAAATATTAAAACTGGGACATCTTGAGAAAGTTAACTCATATGCACATAAAGCCAACTCCATTTTTAAATTATATTTCTTCTTAATTGACTTTAATTGCCAATTCTTGTCAACAAGGACAAACAGACCTTGCATTTAAAATGAAGTGATTCAAGCCATACTATGTTCTGCCTTACATTTTCCAAACCACTTCATATGCATGAAGCAACAGCTATAATGTTCTTTGCTTTTATCATGCAGTAGAAAGCATATTTTATGAAACAGTTACTTGTTGTGTTTATAAAATCTATCATGAGCTTACTTAAAAATTAATATGATCTTAATATGTCAACAATATTTTTAACCTTACTGAGCATTGTATTAAAATGTAAGGTCTCCTTTTGTCTTATACCTTTAGATAATAATCATCCATTTTCAAACCTGGTGAAGCAATTTATCTAGGCTACTACCACAAAAGAAAGTCTTTAGGGCTTAGGATACAAATGGGAGACTTCAATTTATTTATTTATTGTAAAGGCATCTATAAGAATATAGTAATTAATTGCTACCAACATAGTTTGCAAACTCCAGTGGGAATCTCATCTAAAGCTTAGCAATCCCTGATCAAAAAGTTAGTTGCCACAAAGAAATAGGAAGCTTTGAATATTTATTCTTGATTCAAATAAAACAGTCAATTAAGGATGTGTGAATTACAATTAAGCTGTAATACCAGGCTAATATCAGTTTCTTTCTTAAAAAAAAAAAAGAGAAGGAGGGGAGTCGAGATGGCTCAATGGGTTAAGCACTCAATTTGCAGCCCCTGGGACCCAGGATTGAATCCTGGCACAGCCTGTGCAGACCCATATGCTGAACTTGGGTGTGTTTCCCATGCAGAAGGCCTCCAGTGAGGTTCTCATCCCTGGGTTCAGCCCCTGACTCAAGAGGGTGTGCCTCCCATTTGGAGGACCCCAGTACAGCCCTCTTCCACCTGTGTGAAATGAAAACATCAAAAACTGGACTGGTCTGGGCCCTCCCACTTCTCTCTGTATCTCTCTGTCTCTGTATCTCTCTGGATCTGTCAAAAATAATAAAATAAATCTTTAAAAAAGTAAGTTTCTTTTCTTTAGCCAGAAAATCATGAGGAAACAAGAAACCTGGTAAAACCAAATTATTATTCTTACTGTCTCATTCCAGATGAGCTAGTACAGTGGACGGCAAACCGCGGCTCTCGAGCCGCATGAGGCTCTTTGACTCCTTGGCTGCGGCTCTTCCATGAAATGTTTAGTGCAGGCACGGAATATTATTTATTAACTTGCCTTGTAAGAGACAAGTAAACATTTTTGAAATGCAAGCCTACAGAAAAGAGGCACATTTTTAGAAAGCAACAATAGCACGGATAGTTGCTCGCAACATGTGTATCATTATCTCTGTCAAATTGCTGCCCCCCGAAATGTATTTTAACTACAAATAGGAAGAAAGCAGTTGAGGAACTCCAGAGGAGACGAGAAAGGTCAGCTTTTGTTTTTAATCACTGGGTGCAATCTTCTAACAATGTTAATATGGCAAGTTTTGTAGTTAGGAGATTGCTCAGAGAGGAAAGCCATACACGGACAGAGACTATATAAAGAGTTGTTTTATAAGTGTATCCGAAGAGCTTTTTCAAGATTTTAGGAATATAGCAGACATTTAAAAAAAAATTTGAGAGATACCTTTGTCTGCTAAAACTGTGAAAGATAGAACAGTAAAAATGTCTGCAAACATAACAAACAAACCAACAAACTGAAGATCTCAAATTGGCCTCAACTCTATCAATAGCACTTGACGAGTCTTGTGATATAAATGGCACAGCGCAAGTTTCTCTTTTTGTGTGATTTATCTCCACTACAAGCCCTAAAGAGGAACTTTTGGGATTATTGCCACTCAAAGGACAAACATGTGGAGTAGATATAGCAAATGTTGTAATTGAGTGCTTCGAAAAACATCAAATTTTATTAGAAAAAATTGTCTCGATTTCAACAGATGGAGCGAAAAGCATTACAGGTGCAAGAAATGGGTTTGTCGCTATTTTGAAAGAAAACAGTAATCACAAGGTACTTACTTACCATCGTATTATTCATCAGGAAGCACTATGTGTGCAGACATTTCCTGAAGAAATTTGCGAAGTAATGGAATTGGTGATTAAGATTATCAACTCCATTGTAACTAAAGGTCTTTACCATCGCCAATTTAAAGAATTTCTAATTGAGGTAGAGAGTGAGTATGCAGATCTTTTGCTGCATAAAAAAGTTCGTTGGTTATCGAGAGGAAACATTTTAAAACATTTCGCTTCACTGTTTACTGAAATAAAAGCATTTCTTCTTGAGAAGAGTGTTCACTATGCAGAGCTAATGAACGATCTGTGGATCCAGAAATTTTATTTCATGGTGTATGTTACTTCTCATCTAAATCAGCTTAATTGTAAGTTACAAGGAAAAGGAAACACAATTTTTTCGATGTTAGAAGAAGTAATTTCATTCGAAAACAAATTGTCGCTTTTTGCCGAAGATTTTGAAAGAGAAACTCTAATTCACTTTCCATGCCTATTGAAATATTGTTGAGAAAATGTCTAATATTGACATTTGCTATTTCAGAACAACACTGTTAAATATGAAGGAAACTTTTATCAGCAGGTTCAAAGACTTTAGAAACAGCAAAGCGACGTTAGCCTTTGTTAAAAAACCTCTGAATGCCACGGTAACAGAAATAAATTTTTCGCCCTTTAATATTGATATTGGCAGCTTTGAAATGCAGTTGCTGGATTTAAAAAATAAAGAATTGTGGAGCTCAAAATTCGAACGTCTTTGTGCTGAATTAGAGCTATTGGAGAAAAAAAAATGTGAATTAAGTTTACAGCACAAGTGGTCTGCTTTGAAAGATCTGGAGACGGAAGATATGTTGATTTTTAACACCTGGAATAGTATTCCTGACTCATATGATCAACTGAAGTAACTAGCGTTGGCTGTTCTTTCCTTATTTGGGTCTACATATTTATGCAAACAACGATTTTCAAGCATGAACTTTATCGAGAGTAAATTAAGAAACCGGCTTATCGATGAAAACTTGGAATTGTGCCTATAATTAAAAACAACAACATACAAACCTGACTTACCCTTACTTTCCAAGGAAATGCAAGACCATTGTTCACATTAGTGAAGTATTTGTGGTTTTTTTTTAAGGATACCTTTTATACTATTTAACTTGTTATATTTTTAAATAAATATTATCTTTATGTAAGTATGATACCAAGTTTTATTTAATGTACCGTTAGTTAAACTAAGACATATTTAGCAAAGGCAAGCTCGAGAGTGTACTTTTAATCCTAATTATTTCCATAAAAATGTCTCTACTAAAGTAAAGCTTAAGTTTAAAAAAAATGGCTCTTTGAATAAACTTCAATTTTGTATTGTTATATTTGGCTCTTTTGGATGACGAGTTTGTCAACCACTGAGCTAGTACAAATTCAAAACCATGTTCTCTCTACAGAATTTGAGAGTACTCTCAGTTTTTGCCTTTTAAGGATTTATTAAATTTTAGTTAAAATATCATCATGCTAGTTGGGCAACAGGTGGATAGAGAAAAAAGTTTTTGGGGATTTAATATGTGAAAGATATCATATGAATAGCAATGGACATTTTGTCTGAAAGCCTCTGATATGTTTTTACCCTTGGCATTATATTTACTATTTCATAAAACTTGTAGCATACATCCTATCTATCATCTGTTTATCTATACCTATCTATTTATCTATCTATTATCTATCTCTATATATTCATATCAATATCTGTCTAATTATTTCCGTGCTAAAGAAATTGCATACGGTACTTAAAAATTTTTTTTTTTACCAAAAATGTTATGTTTTTCTGATGTAGATATTCTTTATATTTTATTTGTAGAAAATCTGCTTTTGGTTTTACTACTATTGATCATAGTGACAGCTCAATGAGAATTAAAGTATAGATAAGTAAAGGTCAAAATTTTACATCAAAAGAAATACTGTTCTTTGTGTAAAGTTTAGCCAATATCCCTGGTGATTTGCATTTTTTGTTTCTAATATTAAAATATTATTGTGTGATCATAAAAATATATGATTTGATGATGATAAACAAAACATGGTAAAGATTTTTTTTAATTTTTTTAGAGTTTTTAGTTGTAAATAGGGAATAATCTTCATTAAAACATAACAGTGCTTGAATTAAAATCAATAATACATATCCATAGGCACTTAGAAGAGAAAATATCAGTTATTAAAAGATAACCATTTTTGAATGACTAAATATCCAGTCTAAATCTATAACACATTTGACTATTACATTAATCAAAGCAATTTGAAAAGTGTTACTATATCATATTAAGTATATATATATATATATATATATATTACTAAATAGTATGCTTAGGAAGGCTCTGATATTAAAAATGTTAGTAATTATATCTCTTAAGTACAAATACACAAAATCTTTACAAAACTGTTAACTATAATTGTCTCCTGAAAGTGAGTGTTTGATAAACTGTATCTTTTTAAATCACATTCTTGTTTCTCTTTAAAAATGTTATTGAAATAAAATATAATCAAAAGAAAATATTTCTTTGACTTTTATAAGAATTACATGTTTAGGCTGCCATGAAATGTAGTAGAGATAGAATTATAATTCCCCAAAACTATAAATTCCTTCAAAACAGTCAAATACATACCATAGTGGAATATCTTTTTCTACAGTAGGAAATTTAGCCTTTTGAAAGAACAACTATATTACTAACAAATTACTCATTTTACCTCCCATGATGTAATTCTTGCTATGAATTAGAAAAAGCATTCCAACAACTGCTCCTGGAAAAAAGAAGCCATGTAGGTTTGGATGCTGATATTAAAGATGAATTTCTTTTCTAAGGTCAGAATGAGTAATAAGCAATTATGCCATTCAAGGTTGAGTTTAAAAGTACTTGGTGTTTATATGACCTTCCATGAGTAGTTTAGTATATTTGCCATTTGTTTGTCTTTTGTCATTGGCTAAGGATTGACCTGTGTCACTTGTCACTGACACCTAACTCCAAAGTGAATTGAAATTCTGTCTTTAGAAATAGTTGTCCTTGATACTGTACTGTGACATTTATAAATGAGCCTTTAAAGACTGTGCTTTTTCTTTGCACTTTGTTTCAATTTCCTGTCACTTTCAAGTGGGGATTTTTATAATACTAAATTTATCACATCTTTCCAAGATCATTTCTCGACTTTAAGCTTGTGGTATACACTTCATCTGTGCAGAAATCTATATATATTTTCTCGCCCTTTAACTTAACAACAAAGTATGTATGAAAGCACTCTCAGGACAGTATATAGTATTCTTAAAAAAAGAACTACTGAAATAATGATGAATCGTTGGTTTTAATATCCAAGTGAACTAGAAGGCTTATTATGATGTAGTTTTTAAAGATAAGCCATGTTTAGAAAATGTCAGTCTTAGTTTTTTTTTCTTTGTTTTGTGATATTTAGATAGAGAAAAATGTTTGGTTTTGTCATTATTTAAACTATAGCTCGCCTACAGTTCTTTTGTTTTCCATCTATCCTCTCTTTTATTCATATTATTTTCTCTTTTTCTTTCTGACAAGCAATTTATGGCAACTTTAAGCTTTTCTCTATTATGTGAATTATGTAGCTTACTGTCATCGTTTTTGTACCTTTTGCTTTTTTCTTAACAACTTCCTCATTTTTCATAGTCTATTATTTTTCGTGAAGACTAACAACTCAGATTTTTTTGACAATTATATAGTTCTAATAATTTTTTTTTCTGATATCACAAGTCTAGGCTCACTTGACTCTGTTACAAAACAAATTAAAAAATAAAAAATATTAAAGAAAGGAAATCAGTTTGGGAGATTGATAATTTATTTTAACAAAGTTAATGCAAAATAAACTTGCATTTTCTCATATGCTTTTTAATTTGTTGTTACTGAACAAAAATGCCAGTTTCTAAAAAACTTACCAATTTAACAGCATAGTTCATTGAGTGTTTAAATGACGCATTTAAGTCCATACTTCAGTTTATTGGGTTCCGTTTAATATGCATAGTACAACACTATTGTCACAAGAAGATAATGTCTGGAACTTAAATGTCCATTGGGCACAACTATTGGCATTTTTCCTCTGCTGAGGTCATGAACCCAATTAATCCTCATTGAAGAAAGGATAAAAGAAATACCAGTGATCATACACACTAAATGTTATCCAAATCTGACAGTCATTGCTGATTGATCTTGGTATATACTCTAAAGCCTAAAAAAAGAAGTCTTACAGGCATATACATTTCTCTATATTTTAGTACATATGCTTTGGAGAATCAGCAATAATGAAAATGCAAAGTTACACATGGGATTAATTTTTACTGCATAGGTTATATTGAGTGTGAATATCTGAAAGTATTTTGTGGTTTCACAGGAGAATACACATTATCTCCACTTAAAAAAAATTTTGCCTGTGTTTCTGTAATATCCTTTATATGAAATTATTATACCATGAAATAAAATTTTAATACGTTCATTCTAGTAGATGTGTAATATTGTTTCTTTCAGTATTGTAAGAAGGAATCTTACTGATATCTCTAATTCTAGCCTTTCACACAGTTTTTAAATTATGTTAAAGTGTCAATAAATGTTTGCTGAACTTTATATGATTATATGTAAATTTGTACATGTGGACTTATACATAAGAGTTTAGGTAGTTGTAATCATAGATTATATATGAGGGATGACAATTAAGTTTGTGAACTCATCCTAGAAAAAGTACTACATACATCACTGCTGAATATCACTAGGGTCACCTTCTAAGTATTCCCCTTGGGAAACTATGCACCAAGGCCAGTGCCTAGTCCACCCTTCAAAGCAATTATAGAATGCTTTTTCTAGAACGGTCATCAGAGCCATCATCATATTACCCTTGATGTCCTGAATGTCATCAAAACGTCTTCCTTTCAATATTATGTTTATTTTTGAGTAAAGAAATAAGTCACTGGGGGCTAGATCAGGTGACTCGGGAGGTTGTTCCAACAGTTATTTGTTTACTGGCTAAAAACCCCCTCAAGGAAGTTTCATGTGAGCCAGTGCATTGTTGTGATGCAGAAGCCATGACTTATAGGTAAAAAGTTTTCATCTGAATTTTTCACATAGCATTTTCAGCACTTCCAAATAGCCAACTTGGTTGACTGTCCAGTTGGCACAAATTAATAATGAACAATCGCTCTGATATCCAAAAAGATTAGCAACATAATTTTGACTCTTGATTTGGACTGATGGAACATTATCCATACTGAAAAACTGGCTGACTTCCATTGTTCACTTTGTCGCTTTTTTCAGTCATATTGGTACACCCACATTTCATCACCAGTGATAACATGGCCCGATACATCATCTTGCCTCTCCAAAAGGTCTTGGCATACTTCTACTATTCTTCACTTTTGTTAATCGGTGAGCCTTTTTGGGACCATTTCTTTACATACCTTTCTCATGTCAAGTTTTTCAGTTAATCTATCAATGTTTCCTTGGCCTGCTACAATTATTACAGCCAGCTGATAACTTTGATGCACAATTTGACAGACTTTTGCATGTTTTTGTGTTTTGCTCATTACTAACCACCCTGATCTCTCTTCCTTTCTGAGTTTTCATTCCCCACAGGAAAAAAAAAAATGTTTAATCCATTTGTACACTGCCATTTTCTATGAGATTATCAGCATAAACTTGGACTAACATGTCCTTAGTTTCCCTTCCACTTTTGCCAACTTTAACAGGAAATTCAATGTTTGTTTGTTGCTCTAATACAGTTCTAATATGCTCATGACAGCACAGAAAAACACCCAATATTGAATGCTACTCAGCAAGATACCACCACACATCGACATGAATACAGCTGTGACACACTGATATACCAAGGTTACGAAACATTCCAAAGTTGTTTGTACAGTGCCACCAATGTAAGCACATAGTGGCAAGTTCATGAACTTAACTATCAAACCTTGTATTATTGTATACTTATTTTTCTCACATATTTATTTACATTTTTATTGTCTTTATATCTGTACTCTGTAATATGATTCTCAAATTCATGCCTGTTTTCATCTGGTTTTCTTAACCTGCACTCCATAATTTGTAATGTACAGTAAAACACTTTGTAACTATTACATCAAATAATTCATGCTTAATGTGTCAAAAGTAAACAAGATTGTATCTCATTAGAATTAGCTCACTTCTACTATATTTTCAGTATTACTGGTACAGAATCTGCTCAGTCATTCAAATTGGAAATGGGAAAGTTATTTTATACATATACTTTTCCTTCCTTAGTCATACCTAA
>PVKE010010719.1:0-41843 GCA_004027555.1 Craseonycteris thonglongyai | reverse complement strand
CCTCTTATCATCCCAGTCAGTCACAAACAAGCGTTTTCTGCAAGTTCTTCATGTAATTTTCTTTCCAGATGATGCCATCATTGTTAATGTTCTCTTTTGGATTTCTTGTTTCTCGGTCAAGTTCATGGCATTGCCATTTGTGAAGAGACCTTCCATTTATCGTATCAATGTACGGTATATTACGGTATGTTCGAAAAACATCATTCATTAAAAATTTCATTAAAAAGGAACTGGTGTTGCCTCGGAAAGGGGGGTAGTCTTATACAGCGAATATAGGCCTAAACCTATGTTTTAACTGTAAAATTAGGGGGTCGTCTTATACGCCCGGTCGTCTTATATGCCGGAAAATACAGTAGTATCATTGGAGCTCAAAGTATATAAAGTGATGAAATGAAAAGCATCTGGAATAGTAGGTATAAGCCAAACCACAGGGTGTCTTCCCAAAATCCTAAGGTGTTTGGACTTTACTGCCTATCTGCCAAATGACTGGCTTTGATCCTTCTCTGAGGACATACAGATTGTATTCTTAGGCATCTCCTAGGTATTTCATGACTTGTCTGTAAGAGTGACCCAAAGCAAACTTATAAAAATAAACACTGTATGTGTGGAAAAAAGCCCAGATTCAAAATCAGTAGTTCAGAGTTTGAGGTTCTGCTCATGTGATCTCTAGCTGAGTAATATTGAGCAAGTAATATATAATAGCCAAGGAATTTAATCCCTTTGAGCCTGTTTTCTCATCTATACAATGGAAGTTAAAAAAGTATCTACCTCCCAGAGTGGTAGTTCAGATCCAACAAAGATGTTTTTAGTGCCCTATTATATGTCATTTTCTGACCTTTCTCTTTCACAGGCAGAATCTCAATGAATTATAGCCATCTCCTGAGGTAGATATCATTGTCTCCTCACTCAAAATAGGGAAACTCAGACTCAGGGAGGTAGTGTCTGTTCTGTTTCATACCAGCTAGATGTAGAAGAGCTGGTATTCAAAATCATATCGGTTGGACTTTAAATCCAGTGCTCTTTCTCCAAACCACAGTTCCTGAATAATAAAGAAGCAAATGAGAATTTTTTAAATAACCATGTTTTAGCTAAAAATGTTGTACCCAGACTGTTTGTTGCCTTTCAGTGGATGAAGTCAATGTCTGCTGAACCCCCATCTCCTTTTTCTGGAGGGCTTTTGTCATGCAAGTATCCTGTGTCTTCTTGGGCTCCCTTCTTGTTATAGACAAAATGCATTTACACAGCTTGGGGTACCTAGGTTACCCACAAAGGCATCATTTTGGTTCAAGGTCCTCACCAACTACCTGTCCAAATTGACCTTTTTTCTGGTATGTTTTTACATTAGGGTCTTACTAAGAACCTAAAAATTCACCTGATGAATTGATTTATCCTAAAGTGTAAGAGACTTTTATTAGCTTATTTTAGAGTCCCTGCATTGTATCTTTCCTTTTAGATGTTCCTTGGAGACTCAGTTTCTTTTTTTTAATTTATTTTTATTTTTTACTTATTATTTTTTTAAATTGTTTTTTGTTTTTGTTTTTGACAGAGAGAGAGAGAGAGAGAGAGAGAGAGAGAGAGATACACAGAGACAGAGGGAGAAGTGAACTGGGGGCACTCCCCAGTTCAGCACATGGGCTAGGGCCAGGATTCGATCCTGAGTCCCTGGCACTGCAAAGTGAACACTTAACCCACTGAGCCATCCTGGCTTCCCCAAGACTCAGTTTCTTAATCCAGCATTTCTTAAGTGCTGGAGTTGTTCCTTTAAGAAAGAATTTTTGAGAATCACACCCTATATTGGTTAACATATTAAACGCTCTTAGGAATCCTATAGATTAAAAAAAAAAGGTTTTCTAACTTAATGATTTTTCTTTGAATAAATTATCTCTTTTGTGTGTGTGTGCATGTGTAAATTGCCTGTTAATGTCACAAAACCAGCATTATGCTGAACACACTTTGGGAAAACCAGGGCCTTACTAAAACACTGTTTGTGGAAATTCTGGCATTGTACTGCCTAGAAGAAGTAATTTTGTGAGAATAGAATCATGTGTGTATACTTCTCAAAATATAACATATTAACATTATTCTTAGTAGCTTTATGGGACTTGAGGATTATACAGGTGATGGAAACTCTTTAAGGAAAAAAAGATATAATTATGAATCAAAATTATGTTTGGAGGTGACTTGTGTAAGTGGAGAGCCCTATAGCTTAAAATTTATCCCCTTTATCATCAATGCACAAAAGACTGACCTATATCAAATTAGTGTAAGCCCAGCCTAGCTTATTTTCATGTAGTAAGTAAAAGAATAGTGGACTTGGTAACAGAAGACATATATTCTTGTCCAGAATTGCCTCCTTTACTTCCATTTATTAGATTCTGTGAATTTTCTAATCCTCATAGACTTTGTTTTTCAAATGCAGCAATAATTGTCCTGCTAAGGATGAAGAATCATTTTGAAGAGGTAATTAATGGAAAAGCATTAAAGAAAAATAGCCACATAGCTTCATATAAATAGAGGTTCTGATTTTTGTAAAAGTACTACACATATGTAGACATTCATTAATACTATTGCTAACATGACAAATAGAAATACATCAGGACTTCAGTAAGAAGAGACTTTATTTAAAAAGAATATTACAATAATGAAAGTTACACTATCGCAATATAGACTGCTTTGATCAGAAGATCTGCAAGCATCTCAGACGAAAAAGGAATTTTCTTTTACAGGGAGGAGTAAACACTGCTGAAGGCAGCTGATCCTCAGGTGGGGTCATTAAGAAGGTTGTTCTTAGTTCCATGCTCAGTGATGGGCCAAAGTTCAGAGACCATGGGGAAGGAGCGAACCCTGAGTAAAATTTAGTCAAGTCAAGTTATGGGCATTTGTCCAGATTGGTCAGTAGAGAGAAATAGTCTAGTTAGTTCTGTATGGAAATGAGAATTTGGAAGGTCTGTGTCTGATCTTTCCATATATAAATAAGGAGGGTCCTCCATGAATCATATGTAAGTCATACAGAAAAGGGTGGTTCTTTGCAGTATACCATTTTGGGGAACATAAAAGGAGATTAGGGGGATATTTTGACCATTGACATTTTTCAGGAGCACAAGATTTAGATCAAGTTCAACATTGTCAAATATCATCATTATCATTGTTTTCCTGGTGTCTGGTTAGTCATTCAAAATACAATATCTTTGGACAACTTGCTTAATCTTTCAGGCCTTCAGTTTTTGCATCAGCAAAATGAGAATAATTATAATAAAAACTAGTTCACTAGAATTCTGTGAAGCTTGAGATCTAGTGACTAGTGCCTCACAGCTGTAAATATTGTGGAACTGTTACTGATTATTTGTCATCATCATCATTAGTGGCCCCATGGGCTCTGCTGCTGTCCTCATCTTCCTCCTCCTCCTTCTCCTATTCCTCCCACTTTAATAAGGATACATTTCATCAGAAAGAGGAAGGCCGCCTTGATGACTGACCCAGGGCTACTCAAGCTTCACAATAAAATCTCAACATGTATATTTAGTGTCTCCTATTACAAACAGGGAAACTGAGTCTTAGCAAGGTTTATGTGTCTAAGCTCACACAGTTCAGAAGTGATAGAAGGCGATGACACAGATCTAGAGGTGTTGGACTCAATTCTGCTTCTCACCAGATGCATGAAACATGAGCTGGCCATGTACACAAAACAGCCCACTTTCATCTCAGGAATATGGAAGAGAGATGGGGAGAGAGACATCACATGTATGTATGCATGTGAATAATTGCTTTTATTTTATTCGGGAAGCAATGAGTTTGTTCTCTTATGTCATTGTGTGGGTATATTTCAAAGAAAAAGATAAAGAGATCGGGAGAGAAAGAAAAACAACAACAACAACCCATTAAGCCCATATTGCATATTGGCTGCCAGCAATGTTTCTTTTAAAAATAAAATAAAAATGTTCAGTTGTAGATTTTTTTCCCTTTTGGAGAGATACAGGAATTGCAAAGAGTGCCAGACAGCACTAACATATGCTTATTTTTCTAACTCAATGTGGGCAGCCTTTCTTAAACATTATGTATAAATATATTTGTTCTCCTACTGAGACCTTGCCTGCCAGGTTCAGGAACAACTAAGTAAGCAGGTGAGTTATAAACCAAGGAAAGAAAAGGAGAGATTGCCATGGAAATGCTGATGGCCCCTTTATTCCAGCTGAGTACATTGCCCAGGTATAATAAATTAGTGGCTGGTGCATTGATGATAAATCTACAGTGGTTTTCACATTCAAAGTAAAAGATATTTCATTTTTATCTTTGCTGGAGATGTAGTCAGAAAGCAAGGAAATGTTGACATCCGGTGGGCAAGACCGAAAACAAAACAACAACAACAACAAAACCACACACACACAAAAAAACCCCACAGACGCACAAAAACCCCTCTGGTGCACAACCCACATTTGCAAGCTGTCTGCATTCCTTGTATTGGCCTCAGCTTTGACAAATGTAAAAAAGTCACTAATATTTTGACACTCTCCCTGCCCAAATCTGATACCAGCTGGCTGCGAAGCCACATACTCATTGTTCTGCTGGATTTTAAAGACTGGGTCCCAGCCAAAGGACTGGACTAGATCCATTCATTCATTTTCAAGATTGAAGTTGCAGCTTAACTATAATGACCATTTCTCAACTCAATCTGGAAACCTCTTCCAAATCCAACAGATGCCTGAGAGGCAAATGTGCATTTGGATTGGAAACCACTCTCTCCGATAAAGAAACAAAAGGTGATCTTTGAATTTGAAAACAATTCCTTGTTTTGAGAGCAATTAATATTCTGTGCATTGATTATGTCTTACTTAAAAAAATGCTCATGCTTTTAGAATGTTTGTAAAAAACTCTTTACCATTTTTAAGTAAAAATGAAAATTTAAATTGCACATAGAGTATGACAACACATGAAAATATGTGTCCAGAAAAAAAAAAATTGGAAGAAAATACCAGTGTCAAAAATGTTAACGGGGGGAATTTTTTAGGCTATCATAAATATTTTCTTTCTACATTTTAGTAGTTTTCTTCTATAATAAGTTTGAAATTTGTAATTGGGAAAAAATAACCTATTTTTTCCTTTGAAAATATGCTCTGTCTGTTTCTTTTAATTTTACTCTATTTTCAACTCTGGTGACCATATTGTTCTAGTAATCATAAGTAACTATTACTAAAATGTGTTACAGCCATGGAAAATAAAACTATTCTATAATCTACAAAACTATATTTGCTTTCTACTTCTAAAAATTCTCCCCTGCTGAGTGTTCCTACTGTCCCATTTTTTTTCAGTCACTTAATATTTGGAGGCATTAACCCTGATCACTTGCAAATTTTGCCTTGAAATTTATTTTCAGGTTACCAGAGCTTGGAAAAACTGCCATCATAAGGCTACAGGAGAGAGGGAATTATAACTTGATCCTGAAATCATTTGAAGGGATTATATGCAGGGTGTGAGGAGATGCTTATATTTTTTAGGGTCAGAGTAATCTTTGAGAAATTATTTGTGTTATTATTTTAATATAAGTATAATTTGTGTTCTTCTTTTTGCCACATATTGGTGAAGGACTTATATGTAGTTTTCATGTAACTCTCAGACAAGTTTATAAATTAGGTATCTTCATTATGTATACTTCAGGTGAAGAAACTGATATGTAGATGCACTAAACATTTGAACCTACATCAGTTTGATTCAAGCCCATGCATTGTGTATCATTAAGGTATTGGGTTTTGCATTTAGAAAGGCTTGTCTTTCGATCTCAGTGCCTCCAGCCAACCACTGTGCCCCTTTTAAGTCCCAGTTTCCCTGTCAGTAAAATGGGTATAATAAAGTTGAAGACACAGGGCAGTTGCAAATATTAAAGTAGTTAATGCCATTAGTATAGATTGGAGAAAAATCCTCTGATTCCAGAGCATTCCACTCAAACAAAAACTACTGAAAATGAGCACAGAGATATGTGTTTTCAAAAACATTTCTTTATCCCGCTTGTAAAGTTTGACATTATTTCTCCACAGCCTGTAGCCATATTCAACCCTCCGGCTTGTGCAGCACTGATTAAAAAACGGATTGCCAGCAGTCATCTATGATTGTCTACCACAAGTGCTGCTCTTCTCTCCCTCCATCCAATTGTCCCATGCACTATTCATGAGTTCTACAATATTCCAAACTTTAATTTCCACAGATTAATTCTCACTAATTATTCACCATATGAACCTTCGCAGGAGAATTCCATTGGATGCTCTGCCATCCCGAGGCAGGGAAGGCAATGTCGACTCATTTTCTGATTTCAAGTGGAAAACAAACTAATTATGTGGAAATATGATAATAGAGTGCGCTGCAGGGACCAGTCCTCTGCAGGCTTCAAAATGTTTGCCTATGATCAGCTCCTTGTGTTATTTCTTCCAGGAAGAGCTGCCCTTTCATAATGCATCAACATTATTGACTGGCCTGTGATTCCTTACTTGGAGTTAAGATAATTTGCATAATTGTATATTACTTCCGTCTGGTGGAAACAAACAAGATGTTCGGGTGCTAATGATCAAGCAAGCAGCAGTGACTGCTGGGAAAAATACCATTAACAAAGTCCAAAAAACCAGGAATAGCAGCTTTTCTCTTTAGCATCTTTCACTACCTTCCTTTGTCCTAACTCTTTCTTCTACTTGAACACAGTCATTATTTTTAATTTGTGCAAGTGTAGGATGTGGCCTAGCCTAGGCATATATTCCAAACCTGTAAAAATATCAAGCATCCTTAGGTTGTGAATTTTCATATATTTGTTTATATTTGTTCAGGTCATTTCTTTTTTACAGTGTGTTTCTTGTCTCTGGTACAAAGTGTCTTATCCTTTAAAATCTAGGGGAAGCTGGGATGGCTCAGTGGGTGGAGAGCTCACTTTGCAGCCCCAGGGACCAAGGATCGAGTCCTGGTCCCGGCCTGTGTGGACCCATGTGCTGAACTGGGGAGTGCCCTCAGTTTGGTTCTCACCAAGGTGAGACCCCGGCCCAGTTCCTGCCCTGTGCAGCCCTGTGCCCACCTGTGGAATGAAACTATGTGGAAAAACCAATCATGTGCAGCTATGGAGACTGTTCTGGGCCCTCCCCCTTCTCTCTGTCTCTGCATTTCTCTCTCTCTCTCTCTCTCTGTCAAAAAAAAAAACCCAAACAAAAACAAAAACAAAAAAACAAAATCTAGCTGAAATGTTGCTCTTCTTTTGATGTCCCCAATTTGTCCACTTAATATGCATTGTTCTCCAAATGAACAAATGTCAAATGAACACAATAGGTGCTCAGCAAATAAGTCTCATTTATTTGCTTAATGAACACTTTTAGATCTTTGCAATTTGCTAGTTCTAGTCTAGGCACTCTGGATAGAGTAAACATAAAAATATATCCTCCTTTCCTTCAATCCTTTAATGCTCCACTTCTCTGTAGCAATTCATATATATACTTAGCAATTATTTATTCTGCCTTGTAGTAAACTGGGGGACAGGGTCATAGCTTTCTCATATCTATGACTCCATGACTAGTACCCAGTAAGTGCTAAATAAATGTCTGTTGAATAGACTTGAAGTTTCAGAAGAGTGGATCATGCAAACTGTCTGATAAATTACATCAGGGATGCAAATGTAGTTACCTTACTTACCAGCTTCAAATAATTCGCAGTGGTGGCATGAAGCACTGAACAAAGGATTTTGAGGCAGCATATGTTCAGTGGAAAAGTTTTCTATAATTAATTAGTCATGGCTGCAATGGAAATATTAATGGGCAAATAGCAAACCACTTATCATGTATTTGCATTCTTGTTATAGCAATTTAAGCTTGGGCATCTTCAAGAGTCTCATTGGATATATTTTTTTGTGTGGAGTTGATGAGTTCATCAGGTTGCCTACAGTTCAAATGTTTAATAGGTTATGATCTATCAGGCAGATTGCAATTTTGTGGATTTGAACACTAAAGCCCTACAATAAAACTTTTTGATTTACTTTTTATGGAAGTAATAAGCTCAATATGTGTCAGAGCAACACTGCACATTAGGTCATTTTAATCCCATTTAACAGATGTGCAAACTGAAGCTCAGAAACTTGACCAGGATAGAAAGGCTGTGAATGGCAAATCCAAAATTCAAGTTTGACTTGTCTTGACTCCAAAGTTTGTGCTTCTTTTTCACTGTACTCAATACAAATTGTCATTTAGATTTAGTCTGAGCATACAGCTTTCTCTTTCTGAGAAAGTAGCCATTTTGACCTCGTGGATATATGTGAGGCATTCCAATGATTGTGGTCTTTGTGGGTCCTAAAGGAGCAGGGACCTTGTGTGTGGTTATGTGTGCAGAGTGAAGGGGAAAAGTGCCTTCAGATGGGAAGATGTTGAAAATTGAAGAAAACTTGAGTGTGTTTAATATGCCAGGCATTATGTTATATGCTGAATGATTTTCTTGAAGACCTTTTAGGATGAGTATTACTAGTTCCATTTCTCGGAATAAGAAAATACTGGCTGAGTAAGTTGAGTATATTAATGGTAAGAGGGATATTGTTTATTCTACTTGTCAATATTATATTATATTTCCATTCAATACTGCATTCTTCTGCCTCACACAAATTAGACTCTAAACAAATAAATACATAGAAATATATATTTGATAAATAGTAAGACGTAAAACAGATTTTAAGTCCAAGTCTGTTCAACTCCAAAGCCTGTGCTATTACTATTAATACTATGCCATGCTGCCCTTGGGAAGTTTAAAATGTGCTTGAAACGTTGAAATCAGTTTTATTTTTTAAGGAAAACTTCTTATACAGCTGCCTCAATGTAGCCAGTTCTTTAGAAAAAACTGTTTATAAGAAGGCTTGGCAGGTTTCTTAGACATTAAATATCTCTTACAAAATAATATTTTGATGGATTACATGTAAATGAATCAGAAACATATGGCTTCCATTTCCTTTAGAATATGCACACATGGAATGATTTTATGTGTTTGGCAAAATGGATTTTCTTGAATGCCACCTTCCATGTGTCCTTCCCCTTTCACCTCAAGTGCATTATATTCAAGAGGACTGGAAGATCTTCTAAGAATCCCACAAAGACCTGGAACCTTCCATCTCTGCTTCTGACTTCACAATCATACATAGGTCATGTTCCTTTTTATTTGCATTAGCAGAGGCATCTGCTACTCAGTAAAGCAAGCAAGTAGCCTGCCTATGGCTTCCCCAGAATACAAGTTTTTCATCACAGTAGCTACTCATTTACCTATCTCGGGAATACTGAGCAATCAATCATTGCAAGCAAAGAGACTTCCTCTTCATGTACACAATGTTAGGTCATATAAACTTTATAACATAAATGTTATATATATTAAGAGAAAGAGCCTTTTTAAGAAAAAGACTTTGTGCCTTGGGGCATTCATCTGAAAAATTTATGGGACTGGACACAATTAAATATTTCTTTAGAACAGATAAATGCCATTATGTCCTGTGGAGTATAAAATGCACCATCTGACTTCATAGCTAGGATACTAATCAAAACTTACACACTAGTAAAGCTGGAGAACAAACAGATGACCAACTAACTGGCCTACAAAAAATGTCAGGGACCTCGTGGTGCAACAGTAGTGCATCTGACTCCAAAAAATGTCAGGAGTTCCCTATCAGGCATTTGAATAGCTTTTTATGATATATTCATTCTCAAAAGTCATTATTAAAATTACAATGGTTGATCTTAATATTCATCTTAGATCAACTGAAAAAGTGAGGTATCTCTAGTTAGTGATTTATTATAAAAGGGTTATTGTGAAATTCCAATGTTTATAAGTTGGGGAGAACAGGGTCAGGGCAGAAAATATGATCCTATTCAAAATATGAAGGCAGTAACTTCAAAAGAAAGTAATGTGTACAGGTTTCATGTAAGTCTGTAGACATCACAAACTCACATGCCTCCGGGATCAAGGTAAATGAGTGAACATAGTTAGGATCAAAGTCAATCAGATTTGATGGGGGTTGTGAAAAGCAGGAGTGAGCACAATCCCTCTGTAACATTCAAATTCATAAATTTTAAATTGCCATTTGCAGGTATATCTTTGAATCACAGAAATAGATATATCTTTGCATACCTGTTTTTTTTACCCCTGTGACCAGTTACTTCTGAGAAAATCTCGTGCTCTTACATCTGCAAATGTTTCTTCTGCTTTCCACCCTCACCTACTTCCTCCAGCTTGTCTTCTTGATCTACAAATGGAATAATTGGATTGGCAGTAGGAAGTTAGTCTGCATTTACTCCTGAGACAATTAACCTATACTATAGTTAAGTTCTGCCAAGTTCTCTTTCAACTCCCTTTCCTTCTTGTTGTCTCTTTCTTCTTGTGTGGAATTTCTGTTTGCAGGAAAAGAACTTGATTCTTTTCATACCAATGCAATTTATACCCCTAAAAGGGAAGTTAGGTTGAAAGCAATGTAGAACAAAAGTTGTGTTTTCATATTGGATGGGCAAGGCTGGAATATAGAAGAAAACAAGAGAAAAGGTCAATAATAATAAAGGTGATGGAAAAGAGTAAATCAATCAAGTAAATTTAATATAATGAATATATTTTTAGCTATTTGCTTAGGTACGGTTTATTATAGGTCAGTTGTCAAATATTCTTTGTAGAATCCATCTGGAAAAGTACTATTAATACATCCTGTCTCATGGAGTTGTCTTAGTGAGAAGTAGTATATGAGGGCTGTCCAAAAAAAATTCAGCCATAAATGCCTCTATTTACTATATTGCATGGCTGGATACTTTCCAGACAGCCCTTGTATAATGTAATGGCTGAGAGATCATTGGATTTTGAGTCAGGTATCTGTGCTTGAATCCTGGACTCCCAACGTTTTCTAAGGTCACATAGCTTATTACATCAGAACATGTTACTTGGTATTTATTCTAAATATTTATTAAATAACGCTTTTGTATACTTTGGATTTTACAAAGCAATTTTATATTCTTTGTCTCATGTATTCTAAATACTCTTGTAAGACAGGAAGGATAACAATAAGTAATGCTACTACTCCCATTTGAGAGACGTAAACACAAAGGCTCATAGAATTTATTTGACTTGCTTAGGGCCACAAAGGAAGTATGTGGCAGAGTTGAGACTAGAAATCTGCATCTCATTCTGAGACTATGTTTTTTTCCCATATTATACTTCACTAACATTCTGCATTAAAAAATGTCATGAGTCTGCTTAAATTCCCTAAAATGAAGATGACCTAAAAGGTTCAAGGATATGTGAAATAGTGACCATATTT
This sequence comes from Craseonycteris thonglongyai, assembly GCA_004027555.1. Classification (NCBI taxonomy): domain Eukaryota; kingdom Metazoa; phylum Chordata; class Mammalia; order Chiroptera; family Craseonycteridae; genus Craseonycteris; species Craseonycteris thonglongyai. Next base: position 30,553 of record PVKE010010719.1, on the reverse strand, counting down.
GTATGCAAAATAACTTGTCATTTTTGTTAGAAGAAAAAAATGTGTTTGTACCAACGTTTTCAGAGAACTGCACTGTAGAATCAGCAATCAGAAAGTTATTTATCCATGTTCTGATTCACTTACTCTTAGAATGAATTAAGTTGATAGCAACAAAACAACTCTGTGACTATAATGAAATTACATGTAAAAGGCATTGGACTGAAGGTTTGTGTTCCCCCAAATTCATATGTTGAAGCCCTAATTTCCAGTGTGATCTTAATAGGAGGTGAGGCCTTTGGGAAGTAATTAGGTCTAGATGAGGTCATAAGGATGGAGCCCCCATGATGAAATTAGTGCCCTTATAAGAAGAGGTAGAGACACCAGAGCTTCAATTCTCTGTCATGGGGAAGGCAGGATGGCTCAGTGGGTTGAGTGCTCACTTTGCAGTGCCGGGGACCCAGGATTGAATCCCGGCCCCGGCCCATGCGGACCCATGTGCTGAACTGGGGTGTGCCCCCAGTTCAGTTCTCTCTCTGTCTCTGTATCTCTCTCTCTCTGTCAAAAACAATAAAAAAAAAACAAAACAAAAAACAAACAAACAATTCTCTGTCATAGGAAGATACAGGGATAAGACAGCCATCTGCAAGGTAGGAATAGAGCCTTCACCAAGAACTGAATCTGTCATAACTTTGATTTTGAACTTCCTAGCTTCCACAACTGTGAGAAACAAATTTCTGTTGTTTAAGCCACCTGATATATATATATATTTTTTTTCTTTTTTTAAATACTTACTTTTATTTATTTATTTTTCTTTAACAGACAGAGAGAGACAGACAGAGAGAGACAGAGAGAAAGGGGGAGGGCCCAGAGCAGTCTCCATAGTTGACAGCATTAGTTTTCCATATATTTTACTCCACAGGTAGGCACGGGGCTGCGCAGGGCAGGAACTGGGCCAGGAGCCTCCTGCATAGGCCCCTGCAAGAACTGAGCTGGGGGCACACCCCACTTCAGCATGTGGGTCCGCCTGGGTCAGGGCTGAAATTTGATCCTTGGGCTCTGGGGCTACAAAGTGGTGCTTAACCCACTGAGCCATCCCAGCTTCCCCTATAAATATATTTTTTATAGCATCCTCACCTGATTAAGACAGGCATCTTGTAGAATATAAAATCCCTCTATACAACTAAGATAGAAAATCTCATCAGAAAAGCAAATCTATAAAAATAAATAGGAAGTCTACAGTGAAAAAGGTAAGCATTGCAATAACAAGTTAATACAGTAGACTCTCAGTTAACTGGCAGCCATGGGGATTGGTAGAGGTAGAATAAACATAAGTAGATTCTCTGTTAAGCAGAACTCAAGCAACTAGCATGCTCAAGCAACCGGAAGAGTCTCAAGCAAGTGGCAAGATATTTTTTTTTTAAATATATATTTTATTTATTGATTGATTTTGACAGAGGGGGGAGAGAGAGAGAGAGAGAGAGAGATACAGAGACAGAGAGAGAACTGAACTGGGGGAGCTCCCAGTTCAGCATATGGTTCCGCACGGTCTGGGGCCGGGATTCGATCCTCGGTCCGCGGCGCTGCAAAGTGAGCGCCCAACCCACTGAGCCATCCCAGTTTCCCCAAGATATTTTTTTGCCACTTGCTTAAGAGTGCCGGTTGCTTGAGTTCCTGTTAACGGAGAGTCTACTGTAGATAGGTTTTACATCAAATTGGACACAGAGAGAGTAAATGATTGGAAGAAAAGTTAGTAGGAAAAGGAAGGGAAATATAAAAAAGAGCATAAAAGAATATGGAACATGAAGAGGTCTTACATATGCACAATTAGAGACCTAGGAGAAGAGGGGGAAAAGATAGAGGGAAAGGAATGTTTGAAGAAATATGGGCTTAGAGTTATCCAAAACTCAGAAAAGTCATCAAGCCACAGAAGCTGAAAAACACTGTAAAACTCAAGAAGTATCAATACAAATAATTTTGGTAAACATTTCAAGCACACTTTATAGCAAAATGCTGATAATCCAAAGACAAAAAAAAATTGTTTTTGACAGCAGTCAGATGAAAAGAAATGCATACAGTATTGCCTTCAAAGAAGTAATAAGACAGATGACAATTTTTAAAAAAAGATTTATTGTATTGTTTTTGAGAGAGGGTGAGAGACAGAGAGAGAGAGAGAGAGACAGAGAGAGAGAAGGCCCAGAGCAGTCTCCATAGTTGTACATCATTAGTTGTGACATAGTTTTATTCCACACAGGTGGATATGGGACCACACAGGGTGGGAACCGAACTGGGGACCTCCCTCATGGGAGGTGAGAACCTTCACCACTACAGTTCAAGATATGGGTTTGTATAGGCCAGGGTTGGGATTTGATCCCTGGATCTTGTGGTTGCAAGGCAAGCACTCAACTTGTTAAGCTATCCTGGCATCCCAGATGACTGATTAAAAAAAAAAAATTAATTGAGGTACAATTGGAGTAAACTACATTGTACATATTTAAAGTGTACAATTAGATTAGTTTGGGCATATGTCCCATATACCAGTGAAACCATCACCACAATATAGATTCTAAATATATCTGTCATTTCCAGTTTCTTATGCCCCTTTAAATCTAGTCCTACCTCTACCCTATCCCCAAGTAACAACTGATTTGCCTTCTGACACTGTAAATTAGTTTTGATATTCTATAATTTTTTGTATGGATGGAACAACGTTGTACGTACTCTTTTTTGGCCTGCTTCTTTTACTTAGAGTAGAGATTTTGAGATCTATTCAGGTCATTGCATGTATAACTAGTTAATTCTTTTTTATTGCTGAATAGTGGGTTATTACATACTTATGCCACAGTTTGTACACTTACTTACCCATCATTGGATATTTGGGTAATTTTCTGCTTTTGCCTATTACAAATAAAGCTTCTATAAGCATTGTGTAAAAGTCTTTGTGCGGACATATGTTTTTGATTCTCTTCCGGAAATACCTAGCAGTAGAATGGTTGAATTCTGTAGTTGGTACATGCCTAAATTTGTAAGAAACTGTAAAACTGTTTTCTAAAGTGGTGTACCATTCTCTAGTCCCAGCAGCAGTGAGAGTTCCACTCGCTCTATGATATTCCTCATACTTGATAAGATTAGTTTATTTTTAAATTAGTCTTCTGAATTGGTTTGTACTGTAACATATAGGTTTAATTTGAATATCTTAGATAAAGCATGTTTTAAAATGCCTATTGATAATTAATATACCTTTATTCATTAAGTGCCTGTTTAAATCTCTGCTCATTTTCTTAATGTGTTTTTCCTATTATTGATTTGTAAATATTCTTGCTAAAGTTCTTTCTAAAAGTTCTTTGATAAGTGTGTTGCAAAACTTTTATCACAGTTGTGACTTGCCTTTTGATTTTCTTAATGAGATATTTTGAAGAGCAAAACTTCTAAATTTTGATGTCTGATTTATCCATTATTTCTTTTATGGCACATATTGTTTATGTTCTAAGAAAACTTGACATCTTTGTCAGAAATCCATCAACCATATCTTTGTAGATCTATATCTATATTCACTATCCTGTTTCTGTGATCCATATGTCAATCTTTTAACCAAAACCAAACTGCTTTGAATAATGAAACTTTGCAGTAAGTCTTGAAATCAGAATGCTTAAATTCCCCCAGTTTTTGTTTTCATTTTCAAAGTTGTTTTGGCTATTCTAGGTCCTTTGCATTTCCATATAAATATTAGAAAAATCTCACTGATTTCTATAACAGAAACCTGCTGTGATTTGGATTAGGATTGTGTTGAGTATATTGATCAATTTGCTGAGAATTAACGGATAGAAGATAGAAGATAATGGGGTGACATCTTTATAGTATTAAGTGAAGCTAATTGCAAATATAGAATGATTATAATCACAGTGAAAATATCCTTTGAAAATAATAGGGAAAGTAAAACATTTTGAATAAGCTTATTGAGATTATTGATTGCCAGTAAACCTACCAAAAGGAAATACTAAAATGAGTTTTTCAGACAAAAGGAAAATAATCTCAGGTGAAAGTATGAGAATTTGAAGTGGAATAAAAAGCTACAGAAATGCATGTGGTGAATCTAAATTAATATAGACTCTATAAAGCTGTAGTAATTGCTTATTGCATTCAATATATATGTAGAATTAAAGTCCATAATAATAGTAGCACAAAAGGTAGGATGGCAATGAATTGAGTTAAAGTGCTCTAATGTTCTTGAATTTCCTGTTAAGTGATAAAAATACTAATTTATAGAAGACTCTGATAAATAAGGATAAATATTGTGATCTGTAGGATTACCACCATTTAAAAAAACACGAAAGAAAATAATGCATGCTCTATGCATGCTAATAGAGCAAAAATGATATATTAAAATAATATATCATAACTACAAAGAAGATAATATAAAGAGAAAAATAATGAAAATACAAAGGACAAAGAGAAAAATAGTATGGTAGATTTAAAATCTGTAAGCACATTATCACATTAAATGTAATCAGACTAAACATTCCAATTCAAAATCAAAGCAGGAATGCTGAGATAGCTCAGTAGGCTGAGTGCTTGCCTTGCAGTTGCAAGATTGGGGGATCGAATCCTGACCTCAGTCTATGCAAACTTATATGCTTAACTGTGGCGCAACTTGTAACTGCTGAGATGGCTGTGGAAGTTCTCACCTCCCATGCAGGAGACCCCCAGTTTGGTTCCTGCCCTATTTGTCCCCACATTCACCTGTGTGAAATGAAACTATGGCACAACTTATGATGTACAACTATAGAGATGACTCTGGGCCCTCCTCACCTTCTTCTCTCAAACAATAAAGTAAATCTTTAAAAAAAATCAGGGGAAGCCAGGATGGCTCAGTGGGTTGAGTGCTCACTATGCAGCCCCGGGGACCGAGGATCAAATCCCAGCCCTGGCCTGTGCAGACACATATGCTGATCAGGGAAGTGCCCCCAGTTTGGTTCTCACCGGGGTGAGACCACGGCCCAGTTCCTGCCCTGTGCAGCCCCACGCCCACCTATGGAATGAAATTATGTGGAAAAACCAATGATGTGCAACTATGGAGACTGTTCTGGGCCCTCCCCCTTCTCTCTGTCTCTGTCTCTGTATCTCTCTCTCTGTGTGTCAAAAACAATAAAAATAAATCTTAAAAAAAAAAATCAAAGCATATCAAGCTGTATATTCAACTACAGGTTGTTTATAAGAGATACTTCTTAATTATAAGGGCACAGAAAGTTTGAAATTAAAGTGTGGAAGATGTATCATGCAAACATTTATCATGAGTGCTAGAATAGCTATATTAGTATCAGACAATGTGTATTGATAGCAATAAACAGATTTCTCATAACTATATAAAGTGGTATGGTAAACCCACCAGGAAGACATCACAATGCTACATTTGTATGTACCTAATAATACTCAAGAACAAATGAATCAGAAACAAACAGCAATACAAGGAGAAATAGATTCACAATTATAGTGGTAGTTTTTAAATAAACACTTCTTATTAAATAATAGAAGCAGACAAAAATCAGCAAGTATATTGAATAATTAAATAATACAATTATCAATATTACCTAAATGACTTGTGCAATACACTGTACAGAGTCCACAGATCCAGCAAGGACTATTCTCAACTGTTCCAGCCAAGAGGCCTCTACCATAGCCAATCAGTTGGTGTTGATAATAGAAATTTATCTGATCATTGTATGTTTTCTCTCATTGTATGTAGTCTCTCCCAGTGGGTGGCTGTGGTAATACTGTGGTAGCTGTGTTTGGTGCAGAGTCAATACACAATCTCTTAAGCCTTTATGGGAGTTTGAAAGATGAATACAAATGGTCTCTGTGAAATCACATAATGGTAATCTGTAATAGAAAGTATTATTGCCAAGTCTCACATTTCATTTGGGATAAATAAGTATTATTGCCAAGTATCACATTTCATTTGGGATAAATAAATACTTTAGTTAACACTTAAGGCCATATAATGCAAATGGCATGGGCTTGGAAGTCAGACACACTTGCTTCAAGTTCTAGGACTGCCAAAGCCTAACTACAATATCAAGTCAACTACCTAACCTTTCTGAGATTTTGTTTCTTTATCATGAAATAGGGATAATGGCTGTCATGAATTCAACTCTCTACTACATACATTATATAGTACATATATGTATAATAATACATTACATTATATTACCTGCAGGATAGGCTAATCAGAAAGGGCTGAGCTCTAGAATGTGCTAGACCAGCCTAGTTAAGATACTACGTGAGATTAAAGATGAAGATGGTACTTTTGCTGATCTGAAAAAGACCCGATATCCTAAGATCAGAAATCTGACAGTTTGAATGGTCAATTTGTTGCAGACATAGCAGAAGTAGCAAATTAGAATATATTTCTGTAGTTACTTAAAATCTTCAAGAGCATGGAAAAAAATAAAGAGGAAATTTTCCAGCCAGATACAAAAGTATTTATTAAAGATGAGTTCTCTGGAGGTCAGCAAATGATATTAAAAGAAAATGAGGTCTGGATGTTATAGGTGGATCAATATGGACTTTCAGTCCCCTTTAAAAGGGAATGATCTCTTTTACCTCTGTGCCTTTGCATATACTGGTCACTCTGCTGAGAATTTTTTTTCCTTCTTTATTTGATTAACTTCTGTTTGTTCTTCAAAAAACTGTACATATAGCTACCGAGTGAGTAGTGGCATTATGTGTAAAGCACATTACAAATTATATTACTAATAACTTCCTGACTTTGCTGGTCAGGACTATCGGTTACAAGTGATAGAAATCCAAGCTAAAATGGCTGAAAAAACAAAAAACAAAAACCAGCTTTTAAAAGCTCATGATAGAAGGATGGCTGTTGTCATGGACCTGTTTCTTAGGGCCCCATGGCTTGGATTTCTTCTCTGTTGGCTTCAGTTTCATTCTAGTCCTGCCACCAGGCATACATACTGCCACTTCAGTGACCCTGAAGGAAGAGCTCTCCTTCCTCATTCATTCCAATAGAAGTTCAAGGGACAGATTGGGTCACATGTATACAACTGAACCAATCTCTATGGGGTAGGAAGATGCAGTACTCCATTTGCACAGCCTTGGGTCCTAGGCCAGCCCTGAAGCCCTGAGTAACTTTCTACTTCATGGTTCTTGTTTGTTTGATTGTGTTTTCCACAGGACTGACAGATTTGCGATGGCTTGCTGCACTCTGAGAGACCCCAGGACCATGAGGACGGAGCAGAGAGCTGTGGTGAGGTTGGTAGGGGCAAGTGACACCATGGACCAGGGCAGAGACTCTGGCAGTGTCCAAGTCAGATTTTGGAATTGACCATTTACTGGTTCTGGCACTAATCACTTATTCTTTCTGAGCATATTTCCTCATTAAAATAGTAGTAGTAATAGATAATAATAGTGTCTACCTCATGGGATTGTAGTGAGCATTAAGTTAACTAGAACATGTGAGTGCTTAGGATGGTGTCTGGGATTTTTTAAATATGTATATGTAATAAGTATATATAATTTTTAATAATTTTATTAACTAACTTCTCTCACTCTTCAATATAATATAGCATAATTTCTGGCACATGGTATGTATTTATTGTTTCTAATGAGTAAATATCATTTGCTCTTTCTAACCATCCTATGAATTTAGTGTTGTGCTTCTCATTTTACAGATAAAGAAAAGGGAAGCATAGAGAGGGTAAGTAACTAGTTCAGGGTCAGACAGCTACTGATTATTTAAGCCTAGATTGATCTTAGCTCTGTCTGACTGCAGAATCTGGGCTCATACACACCTCAATAACCAGCGTTAGAGATGTAGCTTCACTGTTATCTCTTCTGTGAGAAGTTCCTTAATGTCAGAACCAGCCACATTGAGGGAAGCCCCCTTCTTTGGGTTCCCCCTATTTGCCTGTCTGTGTACCTAATGGCAGGGTCTGTGTCTTGCTCATCTTTGAATTTCTAGTTTCTACTACACTGTTAGTTTTTAAAGTTAAGTGTTAATTAAATAAATGAATGCTGAACAACGATATGGATAAATCCTGGGAGTATGAATAAACTAAACCCACCTCTTACCTGAGAAAGATGGCTTGTGGGAGATGTTTCCTCTCGGGAAGAGAACTATGAAGGAAGTAGTGTCTTCACATACATTTGCTGACAACAAAGGTTGTGCAGCTTGCCATCAGATGAGCTGGCAATGACCTGATAGACTCTGAAACCAATTCTTCACTTTGCAAATAAGGATGCAAAGCACAGAGCGTGACAGAGACTTGCCCACAGTCATGTAAGTCTGGGGCAGGCCAACATGAGAACCCAGTTTTTTGAGCCTCCATTACAGATTACAGATCCTTTCCATTATCTCATATGATGAACAGTTTAGAGAACTAGGACAGCCCAGGGGAAATAAGGAAAGAACCACTAGCCACTAGCCTCATGGAAAGGGTTTGGCAATGAAAATATATTAAACATTTGGCAAATGAAGAAAAATGCACTAACAACTACAGCAGGAAAAGAGACAGGGAAAAATTTATTAACTTAATATATATCAAGCTGAGGCCCACCTGGCGCTGGGTCTGGCTTTGGAGCAGGAAAGAAATTCTCAGCTGCTTTTGAGCAGAATAGATTACTTTGCTACTCTGACTCAAATGCAGGCAGATAACAAATCACTGTGAATAGTCCAAGAACAATGCAGATCCCAAGACTCCTTTGACCCTTTCCCTTTGGAGTAGGGGCCAAAAGCTTGCAGATCCACTCCAGCCCTGCTTGGTACCATGGAAAGAACACAGATTCTGCATCCCATTTGACTTAACCTTTCTCTAGGTCCATAGCCTCAGGCAACCTACTTACTTATTATTTTTTCTTTCTTTTTTATTGTATTGTTTTTTACAGACAGAGACAGAGATAGAGAGAGACAGAGAGGAGGGGGAGGGCCCAGAGCAGTCTCCACAGCTGTATGTCATCAGTTTTCCACATGGTTTTGTTTCACATAGGTGGGCGGGAGTCCTGCAGGGCGGGAACTGAACTGGGGACCTCCCACATGGGAAGGGCAACCCAGTTCAGCATATGGGTCTGCACAGGCTGATCCTGGATTTGATCCTCAGTCCCCAGGGCTGCAAATTGAGTGCTCAACCCACTGAGCTATCCTGGCTTCACCACTTATTCTTTTGAAATTTGAGTCTCCTCATTTATGAAATGGGGCTGTTAATCTTTACATAAGAGGCTGGTAAGGATTAAATGACATAGACTATGTAAAATTCCTATAACAGAGTAGGCATTCAGCAAATGGCAACTATTGTTATTATAATACCACAAAGATGTTGGTGCCATAACAGAAGGTGAACCCATCTATTATATAAGCTAACCAGCAAATGAGAAAAAAGAAAATTGGCCTCATGCAATAATATCTATCATTCTTTTTCTTTTTTCATTAAAAATTCTATTCTGCCCTCCTCTCCAAAGGAGAATGGGAGGGGAGGTGGGAGAGGGCACCAGCATTATGGACACACTCAATGGTTTGGTGGTTACCTGGAGAGGGGGGAGGAGCGGGGAGGGAGAGTTGTGGGGGGAGGTGGGAGTGGACACTGGATATATGGTGATGGAAGGGGAGCTAATTCTGGGTGGTGAGCACATAATGCGATGCATGGGTGATGTGATGTGGACTTGCACATCTGGAAGCTGTCTAATTGTTACCAATGTCACCCCATTAAATTTAACAATAATAAAAAAAATTCTATTCTGTAAGAGAAGGAAGAGGTGTTGTGTTATGGTGTTCTTATTTAGGACAGAATGAATATATATTTTGATAAAGTAAAAAAATAAATGTTAGTCTATGGTAATTTCTTTCCCCTTTGATTTTCTAAAATACTAACAATATATTAGAAGCAGTAGGTATGCTCGATTTTACAGATAAAAAAGGAAGAAAGATGATAAAAATCAGCAACAGAATAATAAAAGCACATCATTCTTGGTTACTTTGCATGTGGAAAAATAACAAAATATATTTAATTAGCTCTTGAAGGTACAGATAATTATTGATGTTCATATAGATTTTCTTTTCTTTTTTTTAAGATTTATTTTATTTTTTATTGCTTTTGACAGAGACAGAGACAGAGAGAGATAGAAAGAAAGTGAAGGGCCCAGACCAGTCTCCATAGTTGTACATCATCAGTTTTTGACATGGTTTCATTCCACACAGGGTGGGAACAGGGCTGGGGGCCTCCCAAATGGAAAACACACCCCAGTTTAGCATAAGGGTCTGCACAATGTGGGTCTGGGACTTGATCCTCGGATGCTGGGGTTGCAAAGGGAGCCTTTAACCTGCTGAGCCATCCCAGCTTCCCCAGGATTTATTTTATTGTTCAAGAGAAGATGAGAGAGGAGAGAGACAGAGGGAAGTGGGAAGGGCCCAGGACAATCTCCATAGTTGTATATCATTAGCTGTAACATACCGTGTTTCCCTGAAAGTAAGACATCCCCTGAAAATAAGACCTACTTACAGTTTTGCCTCTCGCTGAAATATAAGGCATCCCCCTGAAAATAAGACCTCCCCGATCATAAGGCCTCCCCCGAACATAAGGCCTTCCTGATAATAAGGCCCCGGAAGCTACCGTAACTCTGGACTCTGGACTGTAGCGTTGGGCACCGCCGCGCAGCTCACTGTTGGCCGCAGCGCAGCCGGAGCAGACAGGAAGTGCGCCGTCTCTTTTCGTGGGAGAGCCTGCGCCGCCGCTGCCAGGACCAGCTGCCGCCTGCTGCTCGCTCTGCCCTGACGGAGTCTGGCTGACTCACAAGTAGACAGTGAGTCGCGCGGGGCAGGAGTCGGGCACATTGTGTGGACACACCGGGGTGACTGAGGTAGGGGGGAAATGTCTGATAAAGGGGTGTGTGGGGGGGTGTCTGGTGAAGGTGTCCACTGGCATAGGGGTGGGGGAAGGGGATCACTTAAAATGACACAGGAGGATCATAGGGGGATCACTTTATGCTGGTTTGTGATGACAACTACTACCATACAGTATACAGGTAATAAATTTTCTTTTTTTTTTTGGTCAACCATAAATGTGTACCGTATTCTTCTTCATGGAAAAATAAGACATCCCCTGAAAATAAGACCTAGCGCATCTTTGGGAGCAAAAATTAATATAAGACACTGTCTTATTGTCAGGGAAACAGGGTAGTTACATTCCACACAGATAGACATGGAGCCACATGGGGCAGAAACTGAACTGGGGGGCCTCCCTCCTGGGAGGCAAGAACATTTTCCACCATCTTGGTGGTTACAGTTGCACAGCAGGTCAGCATATGAGTTTGCATGAGTCAGGGCCAGGATTCAATCCCCAGACCTTGTGGTTGCAAGGCAAGTGCTCAACTTCGTATCCCCCTCATATAGATTTTCTTAATTCATCAATTAAGGCATCTACCTGTCTACATGCTGAAAGAACAAGAGACAAATAATTTAGGAAAAAGCAATGCAAGAGAACCAATTTCACATCTATAACTGATAACCTGATTTATCACATAGATGTTGGCTCTTGGAGTCCTGAGTTTTCACTTTTAGTGGGTACTATGGCTTCACAGAAATCATAATCTTTTCTTTGCCTCGGTTTCTTCATCTTGGGAAATAATAAGAAAGAATCAGGAATTAAAAGAGATTTTTTTGTTTTTTGAAATTTCTATTTTGGTTGTAAATGATAGAAACACAACTCAAAATGGTTAAAAAATATGTATACATATACACAGTTATGAACTGGTATCTTAATTAATATGGTAACCAGAGCATAGAAAGTGGAGCATAGAAATAAATTACAGAAATCATACCACTAAGATTAAAAAAACCTAGAATCAGTGTTCTGAATGACACCAGGGCTTGCCCCATGACTGCTTTTCTCCTCAGGTCTGTTTATGTTCTCTTTCCCCTATCCTCTTCACTCTCTCTCTCCCCAGACTAGTCTCTTCTAATCCTCTGGTGCTCATCCTGGGGAACAGGGCCAGAATTAGGGTGAAGCAATGAGTCACACATGAGCCCCCAATTTAATGAGGCTCTCACTTTCAGGGCTTTGTGAGTGCTGACTTCTAAAACTTGTGTCCTAGGTGATTTAATTGTCTCACCCTACTTCCTGCCCCAGTGGTAAATATGGCTGCCAAGAGAAATCAAACTTAAAAAAATCGGTTTCTGTTGATTTTCTCTCTTGACCATAAACCAAAACTTCTCAGGAAAGGTGCGTTTTGGATTAGTTTGAGTTAATGTGAACCATGAGTCAACTAACTGTGGCCAAGGGTTGGGAGCATTTCATACAATGAGAACCATCATACCCATTAATTGAGACTGGGGAGTAAGTGAGGGAAAAAAGGAAAAGAAGTGCTAGAGAGAGTGCCTTGCTAGTACCCCATACATTGGATCATCACTTGCTACTGGTGTTGTGGCGGTCTGAATGGTAGTCTCCCAAAAGGTATGTCCTCATCCTAGCCCCTATAACCTGTGCATATGAAGTTATTTGGAAAGGTGTCTATGCAGATATAATTAAGAATCTTGAGATGAGGTCATCCTGGGTTACCCAAGTGAACCCTAAGTATGGACAAGTGTCCTTATAAAAGACTTACAGAGGAGAGACAAAGAGAGGAGAAGACCATGTGAAAATGAAGGCAGAGTAATGCAGCCACATGCCAAGGGATGCCTGGAACCACTAGAAGCAGAAAAGGCAGAAACAGATTTGTCCCCTGGATCTTTGGGAGGGAGTGTGGCCCCACTAATATCTTGACTTTGGTTTTCTGGCCTATAGAATTGTGAGAGAATAAATTTTTGTAGTTTTAAGCTACCAAGTCTGTGGTTACCTCTTTTGGTAGCCCTAGGAAATAATAGGGGCAAAATAAGAAATGTTGAGCAATTCATATGACTCCATGGCCCTCAGGGAAAGATATGTAATACAGTGATTATGATTCATGCAGAGCTTAGAATAGTACTTAGCACTTACTATATACAGTAGACTCTTAGTTAACTGGTACTCCTTGGGTTTGGTAGATCCTGAATAAATGCAGTATTATTTCTTTGATTTTTTTTGCCAGTTGATTGAGAGTGCTGGTTGCTTGAGTTTTAGTTAATGGAGAGTCTATTGTACTTACTGAGAGCCTTGGTTATTCACGTGTAAATTTGGGATGATAATAATATTGCCTCTGCCAATATCATCATGTTGTTGGGAGAATTCACTGATAAGAGTAAATGTAAATCGAATTCAAATTCAATGATATACATGTGCTAGGAAATGGTGTAAGAAATACAGCAAAGGAAATAAAATAAGCTACATAGCTATCTGACCTTAAGGAGCTTATTGTCCTGTTGTAGTCTAAATTGTGTTGCCCCCAAACTCATGTTAAAGATGTAACTCCCAATGTGACTACATTTGGAGATAGAGCTTTTAGAGGTAATTAAGTTTAATAAGATCATAAGTGTAGAACCCTAATCTGATAGGATTGGTGTCCTTATAAGAAAAGGAAGAGATACCAGAGACCTCTGTTTCTTTCCCCATGTGTACAGAGGAAATGCTATGTGAGGACACAGAGAGAGAGAGAGAGTCTGAAAGCTAGAAAGAAAGTTCTCACCAGAAACCAACCCCGCTGGCACCTTGATCTCAGACTTCTAGCCTCTAAAACTGTGAGAAATAAATGTATGCCATCCAGTTTGTGGTATTTTGTTATGGAAGCCCCAGCAGACTAATATAAGTCCATTAGTGGAAATTATAAATTATAGTAGACTCACCATTAACTGGAACTCAAGCAATTGGCAGAATCTCAAACAACCACCAGTATTTACCTGGCATCTACCAATCCCCATGGATACCAGTTAACTAAGAATCTATTGTATGGGGAAGCCGGGATGGCTCAGTGGGTTGAGCGCTCACTTTGCAGCGCTGGGGACCGAGGATCGAATCCCGGCCCCGGCCCGTGCGGAACCATATGCTGAACTGGGAGCTCCCCCAAGTCAGTTCTCTCTCTCTCTCTCTCTCTCTCTCTCTCTCTCTCTCTCTCTCTCTCTGTCTCTCTCTCTGTCAAAAATAAATAAATAAAAAAAATACATTTAAAAAAAAGAAAAAGAAAAAAAGGAATCTATTGTATATACTATTATTTTATTTTACTGCTAATACTAACAGCTAATTCTTCCAACTAATATACTTTCTATAGATGAAAAAGGAAGCCTCTAAGGTACAAACTCTTTGATTTACACTCTGACTCTCAAAAGTTTGTGCAAATACACAGTGAAATTCAGGAAATTTGACAGCTCTACATGAGGGGTATAAGCAGGAAAGAAATAAGGATGAAACAAAGTGATTTCTACTCAGGGAGAATTTTGCCTTTATAAAATGTGTTTTCTCCAATGGTCTCCTCTTCTATATATTTACCTTCATTTTGGAAGTATTTTAAAATTAAAAAAATATATATATAGTTTTCCTCCAATACAGATGAGACTGAGTCTAAGGTAGAATGTTATTCCCTTAATAGAAGAGGAAAATATTTTTTCTTCCACATATTAGACAATGGCCATTCTTCAAGTATCCATTAAAATTTCTGCTCATCTTTCAGGTGCACTTAAATGTCACCTCTTTCATGAGGAAGTCTTCCCTCTCGGATACTAATTCTTTCAAATTAGGATTAATTAATCCCTCCTTCCTCTATGTCTATCACCTGTCACAGCCTGACTTGGAGTATCTCACTAGAGTATGAGATCTTCAAAGTCAAGGGCAGTTACTTTTTGTCGTTAACTCATTTATCCCCTAATAGCCGGTGGGGTGCTTGTACTCAGAAGAATTTCAATATATGAATTGAAAGGAGTCTCACCTATTTTTATTAAAACACACACACGCACAGAGACAGAGACAGAGACAGAGAGAGAGAGAGAGACTGATTATTTCTTTCTCTTTGGAACTGTTGACTTCTGATATAACCTGAGTTTACCCAATGACAAAAGAGTGGTAAGAATGAAACATTTGAAACTCAAAAAGTGTTATGTTATCCTGACCACTCTACTCATATATATTGTAAACCCTGATGGACTTACTTTAACACCTTATCTGTAGCAGCCATTTAAACACTGTTGAGTTTGAATATGACTGTGGCAATTACTTCAAGCCCTTTGGCTTGGCTCTGCTCTCCTAGCACCATTCTGGCTTTCTTGGCATGGTATCCAATTTTCTACTCCAGTCCTGCCTCTTGAGCATAATGACTGATTGGCTTTCATGGTTTTGACTAATAGCACTGATGCTTCATCCTTCAGTCTATCAGGGTTTTAGACCTCAGCATCGTGCATTGATTGCATGCTAGAAAAGTGGGTTTCAAAGTGTGGTTCCTGGACCAGAAGCAGCAGCAGCAGCAGCAGCTGGGAATACCATAGAAGTGCACACCATACAAGCCTGTCCTAGAACTGCTAACTCAGAAACACTGGGGGTGGGGACGTCATGCCAGTCCTTTGTTTACTAGCCTTCAGATGATTCATATGATGCTAAAATTTGACAACACCTATCATAGAAAGTTCACCTAGTTCACCTAGTTTCTCTGAGTCCTCAACTCTTAACTGTGTGGATATAATTTCCACTCTGCAAGGTGATTTCTGTAACATAAGTCATAAAGTCCACTAAGTTTCACATGGAAGGTGCTAAATAAACAGCGTTGAATCTGAACTTAATAGTCCTGAATTACACTGTGGGTCTGAGTAACTATAATTTTATTTCACAGGGCCTTGTATTCACAGGGGCTTTTGTGCACCCTTTTACAATACAACACTCCCACCCACACTGTGACAAGCTCTGCATCACCTGGCACATATGCTGCTCCCGGGCTCATCACACCTTGGTGAAGGAACACATGGGCCCATATGTCAGCTGACATGTTTATATTCTTTCATACGAAAAGGGAAAATATGTTTCACAATAAATGTTTGCATACTTTGGAGCAGGTTTTTTTGTTTTGTTTTTTTTTTTTTGGATGAGAAAAAGAGAGAGAGAGAAACTATATTGGGTGGAGCAAGTTGAAGCTTTGTTCCTTTGCAACATTTTTATCATCCAGCTTCAAAAAAGCCTGCCTGTTTGCTCGGAAAGATCTGGGCTAAGGTTTGGGTTCCTAAGGATAAAACAAGCACGCAGTGTCCCAGTTGAGACAGTCAGGAGGGAAAGAGTCAATGGATTAGAGGTAAGAACGTTTAGAATCCAGCAAGAAATTCAGCACTAAGAAATATGAAAGCCCCAGGCTAAGGGACAGGAACACGGAACTGGAAGGATACAGGAGATATGTCATAAATAATTCAGGAGCTTGCTAGATGCCAGAGTGTCTACAGCATGCTTTACTCAGCTTTTATGTATGTAATGGGAATGGATTGTATTTAGGAACAGTAAAAAAAGTTTGTTAACATAATTGCAATTCATCAATAATGGTAATAATAAGTATGTAATATACTGATATGCTTTTATTTCTCCCTTTTGTTGCATGTGTCTATTTAACCTTGTGACAGTCTCCCATTCAGGCTCAGAAACAAGAAACAAGCATTGTGGCAAAGGTAGGCTATCAGTGGAGAAGATGAGAAGCAAAAACAAACAAACAAACAAATAAATAAAATTATTGTCCTTATGTTTTAGAAAACAACACTTCACATGTAAAAAAGAAAGATTTGGGCAACAATGAGGCCAGGAAAAGACCTCTACAACCATTCTCCCTTACCTTAGCCCCAGGGAACAAATATATTATGGTAGATAAATATGGTTCTCCAAACTAAGAAGAAAGAACATTTAATGCGTATAAATGACAAAAGTTAGTTCCCACAGAAGGCCCATACTGCTTCCTATTCTCCTCTAGTCATATGGAACAGAAACTGTAGAACCTCAGTTAAATATGGAGATATAAGAGTAGAGAAAACTCATGCTCACCTCCTGCCCGTAACTCTGAGAGCAGATTCACAGATGGTCCCCACAGCCCTAAGTCATGGGAACCATAGAGTATAAAATTATGCCAAGTTTGGTGCTAGGTTCTCTAAATATACTTTCTGAAAACAATTCTGTATTATCAGAGTGATTTTTTTTTTTAAGAGGAAGACATGAGATTTAAGAAATAAGTCCACGATCACACAGCAAGTATGTAGGAGAGGTGGCAAAAAGATTCAACAAAGCAGCAGATGGAAAAAAGAAGTCCTCGGTAACCTATAAAGTTCTGCCTCCATACAACTTATGAGAATGTAGACAAAACACGCCATCTTTCCTCATCAATGAAATCATGGACATTAACTTTGGCTACATCATAGACTTTGAGAGAATAAGCAAAATGGAATATTTAGTATTCATCCTGCCTGAGGGTTTCAGATACTTGTATCTGTGGTTTAATGTCACTTATTATGTTTTACAAAACTCTTGGCCATTATTTCTTCAAATATTTTTTTCTGCATTATTATTTCTGTCTCTCTCCTCTTTTGAAGGCTCTGATTATACATATGTAAGACTGTTTGATATTGTTACACAACTTTTAGATACTCAATTCTATTTTTCTGTTTGTTTCTCTGTGTTTGTTTTCACTTTTTCTCTTTGGGTTTCATTGGGGGTAATTTCCAGTTTGACCTATGATCACATTCACTGCTTCTTTCCTTGGCTATGTCAAATTTAATGATGAACCTGACAAAAGAATTCTTCATCTTCAATGAATTCTTTTTTTTTTTTAATTTCTCTTATTGCCATTTGCCTCTTCTGATTTTCATTTCTCTGTTAAAATGTCCCACTAATGTTCATATGTTTTCCACCTTTTTAACTAAATTCTTTACATATTAACCAGAGCTATTTTAAAGTTCAACATATGGAGCCTTTCTGATTTTGATACTATTAAATTGTATTTTCTCTTGATAATGGGATGTTTTCTTTGTCTTTGTAATTCTTTAGTTGAAGTTCAGACATCTTGTGCAGAACAATAGAGACTTGTGTAAATTCTGTTTACTCATGGAAACTGGCACACATCTTGGCAGGCCAATCATGTGGGATTTTGAGAATATTTAGTTAAGAGTTGGGTGGGGCTTGGATTTTGTTGTTGCAATGGTAACTTTCAAAGAACCTCAGCTTTCCTCTAAAAATGCCTTATTCGGGAAAGCCGAGATGGCTCAGTGGGTTAAGCACTCACTTTGCAGCCATGGGGACCGAGGATCGAATCCCTGCCCCAGCCCATGTGGACCCATATGCTGAACTGGGGAGTGCCCCCAATTCAGTTCTCACCAGGTTGAGACCCTGGCCCAGTCCCTGCCCTGTGCAGCCCTGTGCCTGCCTGTGGAATGAAACTATGTGGAAAAACCAATGATGTGCAATTATGGAGACTGTTCTGGGTTCTCCCCCTTCTCTCTGTCTCTGTCTCTGTATCTCTCTCTCTGTCAAAAACAATAAAAATAAAAAATAAAAAATAAAATCTTTAAAAATGCCTTGTGCATAGGATGGAAGTTGTAGTGCTAGGGTGTTTTTCTCAATGTACATACTTTATCCTCATTTTTCACCTTTCCTTGTGACATGTGCCACAGAGTGAGGTACTTAATCCAAACCTTTTCATCTTACTGAGTTGTATATTGCTATTGCTTGTTATTTGGTATGTGTAAGGATGGTAGGAAAGAGTAGAGTGGTTTTCCTCTGGGTCTAGCCTCAAATCTTGGGAAGATGCTATGTGTCTGAGACTCCTTTTCCTTCCTCCACTTCCCAGAAAGAGCCTGCTCATCAGTCTGAGTAATTGCATGAAGGTAAAGTGAACAGAGCCAGAGATGACCCATGATGGACAAGTAATGTAAGTGAGGGATGCATTTTTGTCATTTGAAGCCAATAAGATTTTGGGGTCTTCTATTACTGAATAATAAATTTGCCTAAGGTGACTGATATAACTCTAAAGCACTATTTTCTTTCTTTCTTTTTCTTTCTCTCTTTCTCTCTTTCTTTCTTTCTTTCTTTTTTTTAATACTATTAAAAGTATTTATATCCAAAAACTTTTAAAGTTCAGGAAAATCATACAGTGGCTATCTAAGTGTTATAATTACTTGAAAAACAGACTTGTTTGTAATCTCTTCTGTTTAAATGGTATAGGTGGGGAGTGAAGTAGACTCATATAGTAAAATTGGGCTGAATTTTAAGTCAGAATATATGGGTATCATTTTTGACTTAATTGCCTCTGTTATTAAATGACAAAGATTGGGCTAACTTTAGTTATTTTCAACTTGTGGGCTTTGGAATGCTGAGTTTTTTGTGTTTTTGTTTTTTTTTTACAAGGGGTTTGCATGTTCAAATAAACCTGGCCTTATTTGTAGCATGAATAACTAATGTCTTTCACATAGTGTTATGGGTTGACTCATTCCTCCCACCAAAATAAAAATAAAAATAACAATATAGGTATGTCGAAGTTCTAGCACTTAGTAACTCACAATGTGATCTTATTTAGAAATAGGGTCTTTACAGAGGTTAAAATGAAGTCATCAGTGTGTGCCCTAATACAATATGGCTGATGTTCTTACAAAAAGCTGATATTTGGATACAGAGGCAGACACTCATCAAGGTAGACAATGTGAAGACACACAAAGAGAGAGGAGACATGTGACTGGAGTGATGCATCTATAAACCAAGGAATGCCAGAAATTGCTAGCAAATACTAGAAGCTAGAAGAGTTGAGGAAGAATTCTCCCTGGAGCCATCAGAGAGAGCATGGCCCTTCTGATGCCTTGATTTCAGACTTCTAGCTGCTAGAATTATAAGGCAGTAAATTTCTGTTATTTTAAGCTACACTTTATTTTTCCTTTGTTACAAGCAACCCTAGGAAATGAATGTGGATTTTGTTACTGGAAAATAGAGTGCTGCTGTAACAAATACCTAAACATGTGGAATTGGCTTTGGAACTGGTAATGGGTAGATGATGGAAGAGTTTTGAGGCACTTGATAAAAATAACAACAACAACAACAACAAACTCTGTTACCTTGAAAGAGATAGAATATAAACAAAAATATGAATGTTAAAGTTGCTTCCATAACAATAAGGTCTCAGATGAAAATGAGGAACATGTTATTGAAAAGAGAAAGAAAGGTGATTCTTGTTATAAAGTGGCAGAGGACTTGATGAATTTTATTCTATTGGGTGGAAAGTAGAACCTATAAGTGAGAAACTCTGGGGAGATTTTACAGTGTAGGACCCCGAGTTTCTGGAGCAACTCCAGGCCATCTCCAATGGAGAAACAGTTCCTTTTGACAAATAGTTCCGTAAGTGTTATGGGTCCTAGTGTAAACAGAAGGCTTGCTTATAGTACACCAAAAGGACCTGTTTCTGGAACTACCCGTTATGAGAAGGATTATGTCAGAGCCACCAATTTGAATTCAGATAGGCCCAGAAGTAGTACGTTGTGAAATGAAAATGGTACATTGTGGATCAATCTAAACAGTGTGAATGATAAAGGGGAAGGGAAGAGAAGTAGGCAGAGTGCCTTCAGATCAGTATGCAGATATCTGAAAGTTATGAGAGGAGAAAGGGAAGAAAGGGGGGTAAATGGGAAGAGTCTCAGACTATGGTGCAATTTTGAGAAAACGTTGGTCAGGCTGATGGAAAGTCTCTCGAAGCAAAGGTTGCTTGTTAGAGGTGTCTCATGTGAAGTGGATAGTTTAACATCCCTGCAGCACTTAGTCATTTGACTCAATATGAACTCTTGCTGGATCAAAAGTATGTTGACTGGAAGCTGCCAGTCAACCAGGTTTCTCAGAGAAAGTTCGTTTGAATGGAGAGTTAAGTGGTGCTCTTCTATTGCTGCCACATCTACTAAATTGTAGAAATTTATTTTCCCTTCTGCCTTTCTCTAAGTTACAGTGCACCATCCTTGTGGAGAGTCTTAACATATATTGTTCCCTTCTGATTGTGAAACTTCACCTCCCTTCTATCATTCAAGACTCTTCAGATCGCAGCTCAAATATCACCTCTCCAGGGAGGCTTTCTTTGAGTCTCCAAAGAGACTGAATTCATTACTACATGATTTCATGACCTGCTGTAATTTTTATTCACGGTACTTACCAAAGTTTACAGTTATACCTTAGTGAAATGATTTTTTAATGTTCTTATGAGGCTGTAAGCTCTGTGAATATAATCTTTTCTATTTTGTATTTCTAGTACCTATCACAGTGCATAGCACATAGAAAGCATTCAATGTGTTTTGAATGAACAAATAAATGAATGAATGAATGACTATTATTTTAAATAATTTTAACTATCTTTTTAATAACTGAGAAGTTCTGAAAACCTTAGGTCCATAAATTTGGACACAAATTACCATCATCCTATATATAGATTAAAGTACAGAACATTCAAGGAAATTGTGCCAGGAAGTGATACTGTATAAAATATAAACTTTTTGGCTTTTTTTTCCCTTGCATATGAAATTAGATAATAAGAAAAATATTTATTTTTGGAGAATTTTGCATATTTGGCTCCTGATATTTAAGACTTTATGAATGTGCATTTAATTAAAAAAACAAATAATAATGATATAATAACTTAATCATTCTTTATTATGTGCCACATATTGTACTAAGTCTCCTATATGAACTATTTCACTAAATAATCTCAAAATGATATATTAGGTATTCTTCTTCTTCTCATTTTGCATTGAGAAAACTAGCACTTAGTGAAGTTACATATTTGCTTAAGTTCTGAGACATAGCATGTATGGGTCAAGGTTTAGGTTCATCACATCTACCTGACTCCACCTCCTATAATTGCTTAAAGTTAAAATTTCTTACCCAAATACTGAATTTTTTCTTTCTTTCTGGGAAGTTATCTAAAGAAAAAGATGTTTAAAAAAGTAAGAAAAAAAAAATTAAAATCATACCTAATTTAAGCCCTGATTCAAAATAAGTTGAACCTCAGATTTTCCTCAGCAGGCTGAGATCTCTTTCCCTGTCACTCACTCATTTCTGTACCTGGATATCATTATTATTTATTCTTAATAACAATATATCTAAGGACAAGCTTAGTGCTCAAATTTCTACATCAGTCCTTTTCTTTGGTTCCTTTTCCAGTGGTGTTGGTGGTTTAATGGTGAGCACAGATGCCTGTTTTGGTTCCCCTTTTTAATGAGTGCCATTACCGTATTCCCAGGCATTCACGTTTGAAATCTCGAAGTTACTCATTCCTTCCTCAAACAATACTTAATGGGAGTTTCTTGAGGATAGAGATCTCGTCTTTCTATCTCTGTGTGTGTCCTACAAGGCATCTGGCATAGAATTAGTGCTCAAGATGTAATGGTAAGTGTGTCCTTCTCCCTGGCCCTAGGCATCCACTGGAGATAAAATAGTGTTAAATGCAACAGTTCTCCAGTGAGGGTTAAATTCTATTAACTGCAGTGCTTTTAAACTGGGGATCAATGGATGCATTACTCAATCCTTTGGAAATATTATGAGAAGCTTTTGTGTTTGGGTATATATGTTCATGCTTGTAGGAAAAGGCACATGCTTCAAAGAGTTTCATCACCACTGCATCCTGGAATTTTGCGACATGGAGATCGTCATCTTTAAGAGCGATTTCAGTGAGCTGTACAGACAGAATCAGGTTTCAGAATATTACATGAATGGGAAATAAAAAAGTAGAAACAGAGAGAAGTAGGCTCAAACAAGAAAGAAAAAATGTGGATATAGGTTAAAAGGATATTATCTTACAGGGTGGGAGAGACATGAACTGGAGGGAGAATATAATAGCTACATTCATTGAACACTTACTATTTTATGATGACTGAACATGGCCTTTACATAAATGAGATACTAGGTTATTTATCAAGTTACATCTTGAACATAATGGAATTGGGGGAGGAGGGTTAAGGAAACAAATGGAACTAAAGAATTGGCCATGGCCAGCATGAAAAACAACTCATTCTTTGAGACTTGAAAGAGGGAGGGGATAAAGGTACAAATATAAATGAAGAGAAATAGAGCCTAAGTTTATTCATACAGATGGCCTCAACTTTCTCTATCAAGTATAAGTCAAGTCCTCAAACAAAAAGAGGAGGTAGAATTGGGTATGAGAATTAAGGTAATTGGGGAGGACTTAAAAAAATTAATGAGAAGTTTCTTTATTTAATAAATATGTATTAAACACCATGTAGGTACTGATCATGTAGGTACTAAGAATGCATGGTTTTTATTCTCCAGGAATTGCCACATTTAATGAATTATAAATTACAAAAAGGTCTGAAACATGTCATACTTACTTTACTTATTTCTCAATAGTGCCTAGTCTAGTGCTTTGAGCACAGTAGGTAAACAATAAGGTTTTAGGTCAATGGAATTGAACCCATAAGTATTCTTATTTTAAGCAAAGCCTGAGGCTCTTGGCCATGGGCCATTTTGGTAAGAATCCTTTACAAACAGCAGAGATCTGCCCATTGGGAATATAGCTTGTAATAATTAGTAACTGAAAATACATTTATAGCAGAGTTTCTCAACCTCAGCAATATTAATATTTGGACTAGAAAATTCTTTGGGGAGCTGTCTTGTACATTGTAGGATGCTTCATAATATCCCTTGTTTCTGCTGACTAGATTTGAGTAGCATCGCCCAACTCTTACCCAGTCCTGACAAAAGTAACTCTAGACAGTGTAAAATGTCCCCTGGGGGTAAAGTAGGCCCGGATTGAGAATTCCTGATTTAGAGTATTGATGATTAATTCATATAAAAATTATTCTGTATAACCAACATCTCAACTAAAACCATCCACTTATCAGATGGTGATTACCGAGGCTTGGCTGCTCTCTATTTGTCTACTGACTGGGGTTTGAACAATTCCCATTTCTCCAACTGGGAGAAGTGAGGAGATGTTCAGGTGATGATTGTTCTCTCCCCTTAGTAGATCTAAATGGGAGTTTGCCCATATTTCTTTGATCTTTGTCTTCCTTCTCTTAGCATTGTTCTTTTGCTGATACTTTCCAGTTATTATACCTACATTTATACAGCATATACAACGCATGCAGTGAAATAAATGTCGGATTCAGAATGAAAGGTTTTGCATTTAAAACCACCGTAGTTATATAGCCTTGGTAAATCACTTAATTGTTTTTTCATTGTTTTAGGGTTATTTTGATGATAACATATAAAAGACAGTGCTTTGCAAACTATAAAGCATTGTGAAAAGTTGAGAATTAGTATTTCTTACCCTTTGTTTACATTCAAGATGATTCCTTTTTTGGAGATAATAGATCAGGGAGACAATTTAAAGAGAAAACTATTTGAATTTTTAATGTGTTGGGGATGACAGAAAGTGAAAATGGTGCCAAACTTTCAACGGTGAGTAGAAAATGCTGACGATGGTTGTTCTGACCATACTGGAACTTATTTACCCTCAGTTTTTTTTTCTTTCATACTTATTGAATATTTATTAAGCACCTTTCATATAATAAGTTATTTCAATGAAACTGACTAATTTAGTTCTCAAAATATATATTTTTTAAGATTTATTTTATTGTTTTTGACAGAGACAGAGAGAGATAGAGAGAAGGGGAGGGGTCAGAGCAGTCTCCATAGTTGTACATCATCAGTTTTTTACATGGTTTCATTCCACATAGGTGCGTGGGAGCCATACAGGGTGGGAAGTAGGCTGGGGGCCTTCCACATGGAAGGCACACCCCCTCGAGCCAGAGGCTGTACTGGGGGGAGAGGGGCAAGAACCAAACTGGGGGCCTTCCACATTGGAAGCACACCTCAGTTCAGCATATGGTTTCACATAGGCCAAGGTTGGGATTCGATCCTTGGTCCCCAGGGCTGCAAAGCAGGTGCTAACCAGCTGAGCCATTCTGACTTCCTTTCAAAATATCTTTATGAGATTTGTCAATTTATTTCAGTTTGACAGAAGAAGAAAATGAAATTCAGAGAACTTAAGTTGACCCTGTTCATAGGACTCGTGAGAACTAAGATTTAAGCCCTGATATTAATAATTCAAGTCCAGGACCCTTTCCACTATCCCCCCAAATGTCTCCTATGATAAATGTTTAATAATGAGATTAATCCATTTATTAACTTTACATTCATAAATTCTTCATTTCCACAATGCACAAAGACTTGTGCAAGGCTACCTATAAGAAAATTTCAAGATATATACTAGTAACACTTCATGATAAGATATATATTTTAGAAAAAAATTTTAAAGTTTGAATTCTTCCTTCTCTAATATGCAAATAAGTAAGAGCCATCAGGTGGTCTGAGGCCACAGTTCATTGAAAGATCATGGACATTTCTGGCAGAGGAAAATAAACCCCAACAGTTGGAGCTGCAAGCCATCTGTCTTTAGTTATTTCACATTTTGTCAAAAATCATCAGCATAGTTGGAAAATAGCTGTGACCAACTAATATTTTTAAAATGTAAAGTATGATTGATTAAATGGAATACAAAAACTGTTTACTCAGAGATAAAATACATATCCTTTGAAATTTTTAAAGAACACTAAGAATTATGGAAGATCTGCATATTGCGAAGCTGTTACGGAATATTTGACAGTTTGTTGGAAGAAAATGAATTTTTATATAAGTGGTTTATAGGTACTGAATCTTAGTTTCTTATAGGAGAATGTAATTAAATTTAGAGACCATTTGACCAAAGACCATTGCTTTTCAAGTAAGAAAAATGAGACCAAGGGAGGTTAAATGGCTTGTACAAGATCATAAAGTACTGAAAGAAAATAGCACCTAAATCTTCTCACTATATGAAAACAGAGAGACAGACTACTATTATTATTTCTGTTATAATTACTTATACAAGTAGCTCCAATTTATTTGATGCTTATCATTTTGAGAGATTTACACATATTAGCTTATTATTCTACACAGAAAATCTAGATGGTAAATATCATCATTGTCATTTTATAGATAAAGAACTGAGGCTCCTGAAGTTTAAGATACTTGCAACATGGACTGTACAGATATACAGAATGGTATAAATAAATAAGCAAATAAATAAATGGGGAAATAGGAAAAGCTCTTCTTTGGATTATTCCTCATCCATCTAATAAACAATTATGGAATGATGGAGTTAGAAAAATATATAAAAAATGGCAAGCATTACAGTAGTCCTTGATTAAGGGGAGAAATTGTAAGTAGATGATAAAACTGGTGGGTGAAACATTGATGGAACTAAGATATTTACCTAGCCTCAAAAGTTCTGTCCTATAAGATAATTATTAATTACAAATGAATTAAACAAATAATATTATGTTTCTACTGACCTCATTTTATTACAGAATACTCCAGAGATGATATTGCATTCTTTCTCCTTAACAGACTCCTCCCGCGCATGTTGCCAAACATACACCTGTGTGAAATGAAACTAAGTCACAACTGACAATGTTCAACTATGGAGACTGCAGTGGGCCCTCCACCTTCTCTCTCTCATTCACTCTCTCTCTTTCTTGCACCTTCTCTCAAAACAATAAAATAAATCTTAAAAGAAAAAAAAAGGACAAGAAAATAAATAAAAGTTAGGTGCAGGAATCAGGATATATTCATAATTTTGATTTGAATTAGGTGGACTTACTTTTCATTTACAACACAAACTTTTTAATATCAACTCTTCTTGATACTGGAATTAAAGATAGCAAAAAAATGAATTACATATTATCTCCACTAATATTCTAAAATCTAACAAATTAACAAAACAAATCAATTATCTAAAAATGTATAATACATCATGGAATACTAGAATTTTTCACACTGCACGTTAAGCTTAATATAAAACATAAATTAGTATAAATCCATTATATTAGAATGATTAAAAGAAAAATGCATAACTTTTTCAAAAGGTATAAAAGAAGCATTCACTAAAATTAAATATGCATGAATGACAAAAACATGAATGGGAAGGGACATTTAATAGAGAAACATTAAAATACATAACAGTAAAAAAGGCTCATCACCATTACTTCCTTTCAATAATTTTCTGAAAGTTCAAGACAAGAAAAAGACATATAAAGCATAAATATAGAAAAGGAAGACACTATGTTACCATCATTATTCACACATACACTGATTGTTTCCATATAAAACATAAAGAATGTACTAATAAACTAGATGTGAAAAAGGAATTAATTGTTGATCAAAACAATATCACTATCAAATTCATTGTATTTCTGTGCATTACCAATGAGTTAGAAAATTTAATATTAAAAATGATATAATAGTAAAATATTATCTACTTACCCACATACATATATAAGAAGAAATCTAAAAATTATTTTCAAGACTTAAAGGAAAACTTATAAAATTTAATTTAAAAGTATTAAAGAAAAATCTAAACCAATAGGACGGTATATAAATACCATGTTCATAAACAGAAAGATTCAAAAGCTTAAGACTGTCACCTGATCTTGCAGGCAAGAAAGCTAGAAGAGTTTGAAGATACAAAAAGTATGTAAGATTATTTGTACAGGTTTGAAATTTTCTGTAATAAAAGATATTTTTAAGCAAATGAAAAAAAATGTCATTTTCTCAAATTTATCTCCTTTCATGAACATCTTACCAAGGTTATATGCACCTTAAAGAATTGATTCTAAAGTTCTAAACATGTACTAAAATTTTGATAAAGAAGGAAAAGCTAATAAAAACCAAAACACTTCTGAGGGGCAAAAAGGCAGAAATTGGGGGACATGACCTATTGAATAGCAAGATCTTTATATAAAGTACTAATAGTTAAAATTATAATGTTATTTTGAGTACGCACAAACAAACCAATGAAATTAGAATAGAAATAGCAGAAACCAACATACAAATATATAAAAATATATAAGAAAATATGCAGTGGAAATCATTGGATAAAGACTACACAACTTCTTACTGTATAAGACATTATCTATATTAGAAAAAATAAGTTGGATTTCTATCTCTTTATACTAAACAATCAATCCTATTAAAAGATTCAAATTTGAAAGAGAATTATCACATTTAAAAGATAACATTGGAGAATATCTGTGTGATCTGGGGGTAGGAGAAGATTTTATAAACCAGCCACAAAAGCACTACCACAAAAATAAATTTTATATATTTAACTATTTTATAAAATATACCATTTTGTATTTGTTAGAATGAAAAAAATGTTAAGTCTGCTACTATCAGGTTTTGATTAAAACAGAATAAAAACTTCACATGATTGCTGGTGACTATTTATATTTTGCACCCCATTTAAAAACTATTTGGAATTTTCTTCTACCTTTAAAATACACCTATCTTAGAAACAAGCAATTCCTCTCCTGGGTTGTTAGAGAAAATCTTGTACATGTAAACAGAGAGACAAGTATTATACAAACATGTTTATTAATTTGTAATAGTCATGAAAGTAACAAAGAAAAACAAATAAACAAAAAATAAAGCAACAACAACAAATACCACACCAAAGAGGAAACAATTTCATTGGCAAGATGGTGGTGTAATGCAGTGTATTAATACACAGCAGTTAAAAGCTGAATCAATTAAAGCTAAAGACATCAGCATGATTAAACAACAGAAGAACTCATTGAGGTGAGCCCATTTATATAAAGTACTAAAAATATATGTTCAGGAATATGTACATAATGTGAAAAAACAAAGAAAGAAAAGGAATATTAAACATACAATTCAGGATTGAGATCGTTATTAGGGAGTAGGGTACAGAACAAGATTAGAGAGAAGCACGGGAATTCTCAAGGCCTTGTATAATTGTGTACTGTATTGTGGTACTGTGTTTTCTCCTCAGGTTGGATAATGGTTATGTGGATGTTTACTTTTTTAAACTTTTTATTTTTTATAAATATTTCAACTGGAGCACTTGTGTTGTAATTTCACTTAGATCTTCTGCTTACCTATAGATTTTCACAAAAAATCTGAGCCAAGTTTTGTCCTGTTAAGAAGTCATGCTGGAACCTATGTAATTTTTGCCAAGCAATGTCATCCCAATAAATTCACCAATAAAAAACAAAAAAACAAAGTCATGTTAAATATTTCTCATTTTGTATTTTTTCAAGATTCCAGATGAATGATGTGTTTTAGATTCAGCAAATTTATCTTTTAGTGAAAGTTATGTGTCTGACAACTTTAAAACTGTACATTTTTATTCTCTGTAAATTGAGAGTAATGTAGTGATACAACATTAAAAATGAAATTTACAATTGCTGGGGCTTTTTGGGAGACTGACCAGACATACTGTTTTAAAAGGGACAGAAACAACGGTATTGTCCCACTTCAAATGGTACAGCTGGTAGCCCAGTCTCATTGGGCTAAATTCAGTGTTACAGTAGGCTGACCATACATACTGATCAACCTACTTTTTGGTGAAACTTCTTTTAATTGGCTCATTCTCATTCATTCCTGAATCACACCAGCCCTGTGCTAGTAGCAGCACCACACTATCTTTTACTCCACCCAACCAATGAATTGTTGATTGCTGAGATTCCCAAATCAATGGATTTGCGGCCAGATGATGTGAATTTGTAGCTTTACCTATCTAAAGGGTGTCCCAAAATTCACGCAAGATTTGAATTTTGCGTCATTTATGCGGTAAAGTGTTGCCAAAGAAAAAATAAAAAACACCGTGACAGCTGACAGTTCAGGGTTATTAAAAATGGAGTGCTAAATGAAAGAACAACATGTTTTCATTGTTGAGCAATGAAATTTACAATTTTAAATTATAAACCTGTGTTTTCTATCAAAATTACTTCTTGCATGAATTTTGGGACACCCTTTACTTACTACCTATGTGATTTGATCAAAATTTGTGTCAGGTGAAGTAGGGGAGATGGAAACAGTGGTCAGCAAGAGGAAAAAAAACCTAAT
This sequence comes from Craseonycteris thonglongyai, assembly GCA_004027555.1. NCBI lineage: Eukaryota > Metazoa > Chordata > Mammalia > Chiroptera > Craseonycteridae > Craseonycteris > Craseonycteris thonglongyai. The sequence goes on along the minus strand of PVKE010010719.1, from coordinate 773 downwards.
ACACCTTGGACACTGTGGTAGGCAGAATAATGCCCCCCACCTGACCCTCCCCTTAATCATGTTCACGTCTTGATCCATGAAACCTGTGGGAATGTTATCTTATGTAGCAAAAGAGACTTTGCAGATGAAATCCATGATCTTGAGATGGAAACATTCTCATGGGTTATCAGGTGGGCCTATTGTAATCACAATCATCCTTATAAAAGGGACGTAGGAGTTTCAGAGTTGGAGAGGGTGTCACAAGGACAAGTCAGAGTGATGCCACTGCTGGGAGGGGGCCATGAGCCAAGGAACAAGGATGTATAACTTCTAGAAGATGGCAAAAGCAAGAAATGGACTTCTCCTAGAGCCCCCAGAAAGAATGCAGCCCTGCTTACACCTTCATTGTAAACAGGTAGGAGCCAGTTTTGAACTTCTGATAGCCAACATTGTAAGGTCATAGGAGGCGGAACCCCTACCACAACAGAATTATTTTTCTTTGACGTGAGAGGGGTTGTACACTCAAAATTTTTCCTGCAGGTCAAATGGTCGACTAAAATTTTTATCAGGAAGTTTTGAGAAGGTTGTGTCATGATTTGTGGAAGAAACATCCACAGTTGTGGCAAACAGATGGCTGGTTCATGCACCATTTGTGCATCTGCCCACACCACGCCGTGTGTTCAGCAGTTGTTGACCAAAAACAGCATGAACCTGTCCCCCACCCTCCTTACTTACCTAATCTCTCCCTGAGAGATTTTTTTTGTTGTTGTTTCTCCTGATGAAAAAGTCCTCGA